>OX101785.1:4947250-5084321 GCA_944452715.1 Ophion slaviceki | reverse complement strand
TACCGATTCACGAATTCGATTGTGGCGTGCGATAAAAGAGACGCCGAACTGAAAATCAACTTTGCAGACACGACCCTTTTTCGCAATCTCACCCAACGGCAGTCCGAGACGTTGACAAAAAAAACAATACGCTCCGCAGCAAACATACGAGTGCTTCGGCTCGGATTTTCGTTACTTCGGTTGTGTGTTCCCATCAGAAATCAATGAAGACTCAAAGTCTTGTACATTTTCTTTGGCGAGATTGAAGCTTGCGTCGTTGGAATGCAACGGAAAGTGGGTGGGTTTGGAAATTTGATCGATCAATATTCAGAAGGACCGAAATGTTAAATTAAATAGTTAACGAACCTTCCAATATGGATTGATCAATGTTATGATAGTCTGTAGAATAGTTAATGAAAATTGCACTGAGAAAAACGTATGGTATTCTCAACAATATTTTACCTATATTTTACTTATATTTTATAGTCATAGCTACTGCCATAAGTATAGTACTGCTTATTGATATTTTAGCAGTTGCACGAATTATGCACATGTGTTAAGGGGCTGTACCAGTGTGACACTTTCAAAAAATCGATTTTTTTTGCCTGAAGAATATTATTATCATTTATATCAATATCATTTTATCTTGCAAACATCGATAGTTAAATCTTTAAACGCGTTTTTCTCGTAATGAAATTTTTCAAATTTGCTGACGTGACTCAAAGAGCAATTATCCGATTGACTTGAAATTTGAACTGAGTACTCTTGAATATATTTACTCTACGATGACGTAGGATATTATTGATTGGATGAAAATTGACGATTTGGCATTGAAAAAAACGACCATTTTATAGGCAAGAAAACAGACTTTTTTCGTAACTACGCCATTTTGTTAGATTTTGATATTTTTCGAAAATCTTCCGTCATTGTACAGGAGATACCGTCCAGTTTGACGACATTTTTTCCTTTTTCGATTTAGGCTACTCAATCGGCCGGAATCATGTCAGCAGTGGAGGAACTTTTTTTTTGGCGACTCCGAAAGCAGCGCATAAGACGCTTGGAGCTGAATGTTTTTCTATGAAAAAATTATGTAATATAGGTCAAATATAGCCAAATATATTCTTAATTTTGCGAAACATTTAATTGAGTGCTTTTCTTAAAAAAAAAATCCCCAAAATCACCCAATTTTTCAGCGCTCACACTGGTATAGCTCCTTAACCGCAACCCCCAATCGTACAAACATACGTTTATTGTTCAATGCTATATAATTTAGTAGGTTTCCATAAAATGAATATTCTTTGATAATATAAAAAAATTACTTTCCTAAGATTCTAATAGTGAACAGGACTGAAATATATGCAGGGTGTCCCTCTTATCTCTGCCACCCGAAATAACTCGGTAATTATCGACGTCACGAAAAAATGTTCCCGACAAAAGTTGTACGGTGTGAAGGGGGTCATCAAATGCGACCAATTTTCTTTATATCGTTGGTGGCGCTGACGCACAGTGACGATCACCCCCACTTTTTTAAGGAGAGATATACATTTAGATGGTCGAGGTCGAGGATTTAGAAGCTATGAACATTCCGTCGACCGTAGAAGACTTACACTATGGGCATGGTATCGATGATTTCATGTAAATTGACAAATTTCACGATTTGTTCATTCCCAAATTTTCAAACGCGTTTTTCTCAAAACCACGTTTTTCAAATCGGTACCCAAAATTTCTCGAAAACCAATGAACCGATTGCCTTGAGGTTTTTTGTGGTTATTCTATACACCATTATCTAGTACTTGTCGTAGGACTTTTTTTCCGTTACTTAGTTTTTGTTTTATAGGCAAAATAATAACTAATTTTTGGCCCAAAAATCACTATTTATGTTCAAACGTCCGCCATTTTGTCATAAATCGATATTTTCAAAATCGGCTATGACAAGTACTAGATTATAGTATCTAATTTAATCATCTTTTTGTTTTTTTTTTTAAATGATTTTTGAGGAAACGCCAGTGGGTACCGTATACGCAGATTTTTTACGGCGCTCCAAGGATCATTCAATATTTTTGATATTTTTAAATAAAGAAAATTGAACGTATTTTGGAATTTATAAACTTTCAGATAATTAAAACCCCAATTCGAAATTTCAAATAGTTTTCCTATAAAAAAATCACAAGAATGACCTTTTTTTCCGGCTCCTAGGTGTATATCTCCCCTTAAATCGAATGGTACATTTTTTTCAACCATTTTGCGGAGCACCTCAAGCCGCATAAAAAACATTGGGGGGTCAAAGTCGTTCAAGGTCATTCAAGGTCAGTATCGATTATACAAATCTAAATATCTCGGATCACTACCAAATATTTGGTAGCGATCCGTGATATTTAGATTTGTATTTCATTTCAAAAGGTGACCTTGAATGACCTTGAACGACTTTGACCCTCTAATGTTTATGCGGCTTGAGGTGCTCCACAAGATGGTTGAAAACAATGTACCATTCGATTAAAAAAAGTGAAGGTGAACTTCACTGTGAGTCAGCGCCTCCACCAAAATAGAAAAAATACGTCGCATTTGATGGCCCCCTTCACAAAGTACAACTTTTGTCTGGAACATTTTTTTCTGACGTCGATAATTACCGAGTTATTTCGGGTGGCAGAGATAAGAGGGACACCCTGTATATTTAGATAGAAAGACTACAAATATTTATTAATTACTTTTTTTAAAGTGTACATACACACAAAGGTGGGTGTGGGTGAAGAGAAAGAGAGAAAGAGAGAGAGAGAGAGAGAGAGAGAGAGAGAGAGAGAGAGAGAGAGAGAGAGAGAGAGAGAGAGGAGAGCCTGTGAAGTAAAAGAGGTAGTAATGGACTGCTTGGAATTTTTCGATGGTCGATGAACCGTAGTAACGAACATATAAAAAGTTGCTGATAAAAAGTGAGTGGGATCATGAGTGTCTCGTCCCGTGACATCACTTTTGCCCCCAAAAATGTACTTTCTAAATCAGCGGTACGAGGTTCGAAAGAAAGAAAACAAAAACCCAAGACTCATTGAAGCTTGTCATTTTTTATCGTTTTGCTTCGTTAATTAAAAGGATTACTTGTGGAATAATGTATCCGACCTATTGCCTCTTCTCCCCAACTCCTTGCCCTCTCTCTCTCTCTCTCTCTCTCTTTTTTTTTCTTTCTCTCTCTCTCTCTCCCGGCAAAATATCCATAGATTAATCTCTCTCGCCGGTCGCGGTGTTGTTACGTCGCGGATAAGGCGGTCTAATAGATCGCAACGGAAAGAAAACGAGGGCCGCGAGAGAGCTGGTTAACGACCACCCAGTGGCCGTGAAAGGGGGGTTACGAAAAGAGAAAAGAAGAAAGACGAGAGAGAGAGAAAAGAATTGAGCAAAGCAAAGAATCGGCGAGCTTCTCGACGAAGTATAACCTGCTCTCGATGTACCTTACAAGTGGCTCGAGGCCAATAGTCTCGGGTTTAGAGCCATCGATAAATACTTTGTGGCACGGATGTACGTATCGTCGTACATTCACGTACCCGCGCAAGACGTTCCAAGTCTTTCATCTTTTACTTCAAACTTCCCCCAGAGACTCGAAAATGTGAACGAAATCATTGAAATTTTTTAGATCTTCGTTACGTTCGCTTAAATTCATCACGATCTGCTAAGTGCATTTTACAATAAATCGATGACGAAGTTAAGATTGTTGGAAAGCAACGATATTTTTTAATTTTGTTTATTTTAATTTTTTATTTCTTAGATTTTCGGAAAGTGAATAATTTCGTCAGATAATTGTTAATAACAAATGAACTATGCAATATAAAAAAAAATCCTACGTACTTAAAAAATGTATTTTCCAAGATATATTCAGCATTTCAAGGGAATCGGTTGAAAATTGAGTCATGTTTCCGGCCAACTTAAAAAATGCAGTTTTGAGATAACACTGCACAGCCGCCATTTCGAAATTTATCGCTTCAAAAAAATTATTGTATACAGTCACTGATATGTATGATAAACACCCTTTTTTGTAATATCGATTTATTTTGTAGTTTTTCTGAAGAAAAAAATCCCCTAAAAGCCTATTTTTTGGGCCTCTAGAGTGGCCTAACGCCTTAAGGAAACTTTACGAAAAAATATCTTATGCAGAACTTTTATAAAAACTAATTCGATTATCTGACTCTGGTAGCGGTGTAAACAAAAGTACTGCGCAGTTCGTGCCAATTACTTAAAACAGTTGTTTCGTCGATTCGTATCATTTGTAGAAATGGCATGCGAAAAACCAAAAGCAGATAATTTTTTTTTTTTTTTTTTTTTTTCAAAAAATAACATAAAGCCCAAAATCTCGTAAAACGTGGGACTTTTACTAAACTGAAATTCCAGCATATAGTAGGACATGATCTAACCTATTGACAGTTGCAGGATTATCCGTTTATAACAGGGAACACCCTGTATATATATATATATATATATATATATATATATATATATATATATATATATATATATATATACACACACACACACATATGTATGTGTGTATATATATATATATATATATATAGAGTTAAAGATGCTGGAGGCCGCAGTGGGTGACAGAGGAAGCTATTTTGTTGGTAATTGGGGAACTTCAACATTCGTTTTTTGTGCTGCAACTAGTTTAACAAAAATATAGACGTAGAATATATACAGGTCGGATGTATTCTTTATTTCTCTCGGAATTAACACGAAAGAGCAGTCGCTTCGAATATGCAATTGCATTTTCGTTATCTTGACTTTAAAAGTGATTATTTATCATCGTTTCACGTACACTTTCTAGCTCGGTGGTGATTCTCTAATGAGTGTGCCGATACACGATTTATTAAATAAATTAAAACGAAAAGAAGCTGGACGTGACAAACCAGTTTGATTCGCATTTACGAGTCGTGTGTGTCTCTTGCAGGAAATAAATTGAGCTACCGGTTTTTCACATAACGAAATTACCAAACAGGCTATACGTGCGGGGGGTATACCGATTTTGAAACTGTCGAGCATTACTTACGTATACGAAATGTCACGTAATCGCTTGAACGATGTTTTAGTAAATATTTTCCTCATTTTTTAAAATGCGAATTTAATATGTTTGTGGTTTTGTTATATAAAATGTTCTACTTAATTTTTTTTATTATTGTTTTATTTTATGAAATCTTGTAGGTACAATTGAGATACCACTGTGGAGGGTTAAAAAATCGATTATTGTTTAGTTTTCTCAAAGTGTACAAATTAAAACATATTCAAGTTAAAATATTAAAAATTGAAAATTGAGTCGTTTGACTTGCGTGTAATAAAAATTTCAATCGCGTTTTTCTTGAAACGACTTCTCTCGACCTGGCCGGAATCATAACTCTAGCTCTAATTGTCCGATTTTCAATTTTTTCAATCATGTCATTTATTTATTTTTTAAATTTAATATTTCTTAAGCCCCCGAATTTAAGTATAAATTTCGCCATAATTACACTGTTATTTTAACATCCGCCGTTGTGAGAACATTTTTTTTTCGAAAAAACGGCTACCTACAACGAGAACTACATTTATCTAGATTATGAAACGATTTTTATTTTTCAGACCAATCATTGTCAAGTTATCGATCCAGTCGTTGGACCACATTTTTTATACAGAGGCTCTATTATAGCTGTATAAAGTTGGTAATTTTTATTTTTTTTAAATAAAAATGTACACGACATAAGTTTAATGTATGCTTAATAACATACTTTTTCCAAATCCCAAATGAATAATGCAATGGACAAACAAAAAGTCGAAAAAATACCTTTTTTCGGACCGACACGATGATGTCCTCCCTCAAGGGGGAGATACCTTTAGGCAAGGAAAAAATTGCTGATTTTCGCGATTTTTTTTAAAGAAAAGATTTTTTTACCCTTATCGAGACTTAGGGTATGTTTTATTACTACTTCTGGCTGATACGTAGTATTTTTTTCATTAATTTTTAAAAATGGCGGAGGTATGGCACGGTCTTCTAACCTGCATTTTCAAAACTGGCGTGACGTCTAGCTAAAAAACTACTCGACCGATTCCGATGAAATTTGGTATAAATTTTTCGAACCTTATTGTCTAAAACATGATCCTAAATATTTATGAGAATTTAAAAAAAAATCTCTTTTTGCAAAATGTAGTCATTTTTTCGGAATATTCGATTTTTTTGTTTCAAAGCTCATAATTTAATCAATTTTCAACATTTCTCCATTTTTCTTGGTTTATATTCTGCGTATGAGTGTTAACGAAAGAAAAATCTTCATTCGTTTCTTTTCAGATCAATCGCGCTGTCGCTACGTGTCACGCCGTCTGACAATATACGCCGTAACCCCTTGAGAAGACTGTCCCATACCCCCGACATTTTTAAAGATCAAGGGGTTAGGCCACTCCAAAGACCGAAAAAATTGGCTTTTTGGGGATTTTTTTTCAGAAAAACTACAAATAAATCGAGATTACAAAAGAGGGTGTTTATCATACATATCAGTGACTGTATACAATCATTTGCAGTCTCGATTTATTTTGTAGTTTGTCTCAAAAAAAATCCCCAAAAAGCCTATTTTTTCGGCCTCTAGAGTGAGGCCTGGAACAAATAAAAAAAATACCATGTAACAGCCAAAAATAGTAATAAAACATAGCCCAAGTCTCAAAAATAGTGAAAAAAAAACATCCATTAAAAAAAATCATGAAAATCAGTATTTTTAAAAAAATCTCCCCGCTTAACATAACGATGAGAAATTCGTTAGATAATGCGTTCGATTGATTTATGATGATCTGGCAAAGAGAACAATTGTGATAAATCGTTGTTCATTTTTGCGTCTAGACAAAGCCAAACAATCTATTTTTCATTTGCGCGAACGACGTTTGTTGATTGATAAAAGCCACACGTAAGCGAGGCGAACGCGCGTTGCTTTTACAATTCCCGATAAAGAGGATGTAGGCTCGTATAGAGAAGGAAATACCACGGCAAAGTCGATATACCACGAGTAACGTAAGAGCTGACTGGACAGTGCATTTTGTGAGACACGAAGGAAGACAAAGTCGTAGAGAATCGATAAATCGTACGGGCTCACCGAGTACGTACATACGCTTAGAGGACTGTCGTAAGGATATATACAGCAGGTGGGGGAGGAGGAGGAGGAGAGGAAGTTACATGCGCGACCATAAAGACATTCCATGGGCGCGCCGGAGAGTCTCTGGAAATGTACATTGGAAATGGAGGCTGCTGTGCACCTTCGCCATAGACAACAACGAAGACGATTGCCACGTACCATATAGCTTCGATACATCTCCGAGATTCATTGGAGTCAAAAGTTAAAGAGAGAGGCAGTGGGAACTCGCAAGTAAAATTATGAATTAAGGGGGAAGCCTGCTTTAGAGGCTTCAAAAAATCGATTTTTTTTTTTTTGCATAAATGTCTTCCCAAACTATCCAAGAATGTGTCACTAAAATTTCAAAAGCAAATTCAAATTATTTTCGGAGTTACAGAAGAAATAGTGAGCAAGCGTCGAGCAGGTATACGAGCGGCCGGATCGCTCGGAGTGCCCGCGCTCCGCCCCTCGATCTATCGTATGTATTGTACCCATGGTAACTATTGTACGTATCCAAAGGGTTTTTGAAGAGTCTGAAGGGCAACTCTATGGACCAGGAATCGCTGATTAGCATATTATTGCGGTAAGTTCAAGAAAATTACGATTTTTTATATACGAAAACTTTGACGCGCGATTTCTCGGTTTTTTCATTTTTACGATTTTTCCTAATTGGCGGGAAAGATAGGGAAAAAATTAAACGTCCTATCGAAACGAGACAAAATTCATTGTATTCGGGATTAAATTCTCTTTTTGTTGAACCTAAAAAACCTTAAGAAAGTTATGATTAACCCACTTTTTAAACAATCTAAAGTGAATTTTTTTTCCAAAAAAATGAATTTTTTTTTTAATTTGCGAAAAATTGTTGAATTTCTCACTTTTTGTTGAATTTTCTTGGTTTAACTAGAAGCTATACTATTGAAAATAAAAAAATTTTTGGGTTTTTTGTTTCAGATGGAAATTGCGACCTGCATCTTTCCCGCCGCACGACACATGCACACTCGAGGCGCCTTGGCGAAATGCTTGTACCAGGCATAATATGACATATATTTTAATGAAAAAATTTGAGAAGACTGTTGAAATATATAACAATAAAACCTGAAAGTTTCGTTTCAATCGAATATTTCTTTCCTTCCCAAAAAAATCCTCGAAAAAATCGATTTTTTGAAGCCTCTAAAGCAGGCTTCCCCCTTAAGAAAGATCAGTACTCCGGAAGAATTTTACACGAAGGACCAAAACTCCGAAAATCTGAACACCGTCAAAGTAATTCGGCTATGGAAGTTTTAAGGGGCCAGTTCACTTTGAAAATTTCAAAAAATCGAAAGCAAGCAATACTTGAAGAAATCGACGATGATGAGCAATCAGAAAGGATTTTGTACGGTGCAGGAATTGCCGATTGAGTTCAGGTAAGAGTTTTTCATAGTATAAACTTCAAACGCGTTTTTCTCGAAACAACGTTTTCAAAATCTAGCTCCATCGTATCTCTAAAACTAATAAACCGATTCTCTTGAAATTTGAACCACATATTGTAAACATGATTCGCAACAAGATGAACCTCGATGGTTTTAAAATTTTGATTTTTACTCTTTTTTGCGAAAAACTGCGAAAAAACGCGTTTTTTTTTTACTTTTTTCGTTTTTCATCTGCCATTTTTTTATTTTTTGGTAAAATTTTATATCCGAGGGTCATTTTGTAGCTGGTGTCATACTGAATCTAATGGACTTTGATTTTTTTGTTTCAGACAAGCCGTTGCCGAGTTGCGATGGAGCTACCTAGCCCACCTATTTTTGAGGCGTTACGGTAAACTATAGTTTTTGTACTTAAAAATTAACTAAAATGAATTTTTTTTAAATGTATTTAAAGACTTTATTTATCAAGCCCAACAACTTTTATATTCATGTATTTTATAAAATCCTCAAAAATAATCGCGTAAATAGCCTTTTTTCATGGCTCCAAAGTGGACGTGCCCCTTAAAAGTTTCAATATTTCCAATAAATCGACGAATTATTTCAAGAAGTTTTTTTTCATTGAGAAGTGATTTTACGTCAATTTTGAAATTTGTTTGATCTTGACGAACCTTGGAATTTCGGAACATTGAAATGAAGAATTTCAACCCGGCTCCCATGTTAAGATCATGCCAGCAAAAGTCTACACAGTTGACTGTAAATGATGTAGAACGTTTAACATTGTCTAGGCAAATTTTAAAATTGACGCAAAATCACTTCTTAATAAACAAAAAATCTATAAATAATTCGTCGATTTATTGAAAATTTTGAAACTTTATAAACTTCCATAGCCGACCCGAGTCGAAATTTTTAGCCTCCTCTGAACCCTCGCAGGACCCATTTCTTTTGTAATACATAAGCCGCCAGCCTCCGTTGAACCTACGAAACCTCATGTGTCGAGTTCAGTGCCATGAAGAGACCTCCTCTTGGCCCAAGGTAGCCTCTGCTAGACCTCCCAAACCTTCTCTCGACCCCCAGTTTTGGTGAAACGTGCAGAGCACAGGCCTCCTTAACCTGCTTTCAATCTCAAACTGTTGCCTCGACCCCACCTAACCTGCTTTCGGCCCAAATTCGATATCTCCTCCATCATCATTCCATTGTGACCTGATCGGTAACCCGTTCGATGACGAAAATAATACGAAATTAATAAAAATACATCGTCCCCTTATCAAATTAATAGTCCAATATTAATATGCGAAAACAATCAAATTTGCTCAATATCGATTTATTATTATTTTATAGGCAATTGATAAAAGAATGCTTGTGTATACAGTCTTACTCCAATTCTATCGGATTAATAGGCATTTTCCTGTGAGAAAAAATCTCACAGGAAAATTCTTTAAAAAATGCCAGTCTATCCAGTATAAGCTTACGCGACGTTTTTCGTTCTTGACATTTCTTCTTAAGCCCTCTAGTTCTTGAGTTACATTGCATTATCTAGAATTAGTCTTTTTAGCAAAAAATGAAATAACATTGCGAAAAAAATCGTACAAAACTTTATAAAAAACGCAAATGAAGTTCCTGCTACCCCGTTTAAGTTCATCATGGATAAACGTAACAATTTTTTTTCCATAAGTCATGCGTTCAATTCTTGATGGTCGAAAAAAAGCCGAAAATCAGTCACGCATAAAAGTGCGTACCGGGTCGAAAAGAAAATGATAAAAAAATATTTCAGAAAAGCAACATACAGCTGAATTTATTCCCGTCAAAACACCGTTCGGTAAATTTGGTTATCTTTTTTTTACGAAGCTATGTGACTTTTAGTGCAGCAAGAAATATCGACTGGTGTATCCAAACATTTAAGCGACGGTATATATTATATAATACTTTATATATATATATATATATATATATATATATATATATATATATATATATATATATATATATATATATATATATATATATATATATATATAATACTCGAAATATGTGGTTGCGTTAATATATTCGAATATACACTACCAGTCAAAAGTATTCGGACACTTCAGATAACTGCAAAACTTAATATCACTTTGGATCATTGCAAACTTATGGTAGAATAATAATTATTTTACGAAGATACTATAAAGCTCTGTGAAATTACTTAATCATATAGATCTTTATAGTATCTTCGTGAAATAATAAATGAAATGAATTATATTACTCTAACATTTTTTGGCAATTATCCAGCGATCAAAAGTTTTGCGATTATGTGGAGTGTCCGAAAACTTTTAGCTGGCAGTGTATATCTAAATAACATATAATGTTGATTTCTATATGGAACGATAGGGTGTTAATTATAGTCTATTTCATGTTCTGAAGGATTGAAATTGTCGGTTTAGAAATCAACCTCATTCGATTTTTTCTTTTTGTTTTTGTTCGTTTTGTTTTTGTTCGTTTTGTTTTTTTTGTTTATTCAATAATGAATTGATAAATGGCGACGGCCGATTACCGTCGATTTCAAATAAGATGTTTGATTTTTCCTTGTTTTCATTTTTAGCACGTCGAAAATTAAAAAAATATTTCCACGTGTATGTATGAAGCATATTTTTATTTTTTCCCGCTAAATATTATCATATTAACTAACCGCGTCTATTTGATTTTTTTTAAATTTGTATTAACTAGATTTTTCATAGAACCAATTTTTTCCTATTGCATTCCATTATTAAAATGATTGATTTAAAAAATGTTTATTTATAGAAAATCAATCTATTTAATACCGTCCAATAACTACATATTTTATTTGATCCTAATAAATCTGTGATTCGGTTTCATCAGTGTAACATTTTCATCTGTTCAAAAAAACAATTTAGTCAAGTTCACTGAATGGATCTAGTTATTTTTTTTAATTTACCTTAAATAGAATATTTGTAGAGTTAAGCATTTTTCTATTTGATTGAACTAATGGTCCATCTTTATTGCAACACTCATATCAAGGGGGCGGGGGCAGTGAAGGTGGAGAGAGAGGAATTCACTACCCCCCGCCTATTTTATATATATATATATATATATATATATATATATATATATATATATATATATATATATATATATATATAATTCCTCTCTCTCCACCTTCACTACCCCCCGCCCCTTTGATATGAGTGTTACAATAAAGATGGACCATTAGTTCAATCAAATAGAAAAATGCTTAACTCTACAAATATTTTATTTAAGGTAAATTAAAAAAAAATAACTAGATCCATTCAGTGAACTTGACTAAATTGTTTTTTTGAACAGATGAAAATGTTAAACTGATGAAACCGAATCACAGATTTATTAGAATCAAATAAAATATGTAGTTATTGGACTATATTAAATAGATTGATTTTCTATAAATAAACATATACATACACACACACACACACACACACACACACACACACGCGCGCGCGCGCGCGCGTGTGTGTGTGTCTGTGTGTTTGAAAAATCTATAGCTTATGTGATACAACAAATAGTTGGAGGTATTCATTTGGTCTCTTATGCCATATCAGCGACCAAAATGTTATAAGCATTCGGTAGCATAGGGGCAGCGGCGCGTAGTTATGAGTAGGTAGGACTAGGTTCAAATCGCATATAGGGCAAATATTTTCTTCGAAAAAAATCATTTCCAAAGGCCTGGGAATGACGAATTACGATGAAAAATCCTTGTAGCAAAGCTCTCAAATAATGCGTTCATTTTATTTTCGATTTATGAAATATTTTTTGCATATAGTACACTAAGCTTTACAGTGTACATTGTAAGCAAATGAAGATTAATTTGAATCTCATCTTTATTAACATATATTATTATATTTGAAAGAAATATGATCGTAGTAGGCTGGGAGACAAGGAAAAAAACCTATTTTATTTAAATAGATTCTATATAAATTAATTTTTTTGTTTAGCCGTGTACAGTAGGCCGAAAGGGGGGGCAGTAGGTTCTGCGGGAGCGCACGAAGTAGGCCCACCTGAGGTTCCGTAGGTTCAATTGTGACCCTCCCTGACCTCCTTTGAGTCAAAAAGTCTACTTTCTGCCATGCCGGAGGTTCATCGGAGGCTCTAACGCATGGTACTTTCAAACATTGTACCCTCCTTTAGATACCCAATAACCCGCTCACGCCGATTTCTGCTCGCCTTCATTTTGTGGGTTGAACGCGGCTCGAAAATTTCGACTCGGGGATTTATTTTGACGGGGTTCAGATTTTCGGAGTTTTGGTCTTTCGTGTGAAATTCTTTCGGAGTTTTGATCTTTCGGGGTAGAATTCTTTCGGAGTTTTGTGCGTTCTGATCATTCAAAGTTCGAAATTTCAACACGGCCTCATCATGAATTTCGCAATATTAAAATTCGGATTTTCAAACCGCCGGAGCATTCAAAGTTCGGAATTTCAACCCGGTCCCATCGTTGCGATGCAACGAAAATTCTTTTCCCCCCTTTGGTTCTTTATTTTTATTAATAAACATATTTTTTGCTAGTTTGTGTTGTAGATTTTTAACGAGGATCCCTGAAAAACGTTGAAGTGATTTTTGCAGCCCGAATCCGGGAAAAAAATTTTTTGACAATGCAAAGAAATTGAATTTTTATTGCGTTCCGAAAATGCAAACTTCAACGTCATTGAAATTTGCATCGTTGGAACGCAACATATATTAATTCTCTTCGGATAATACAATTTTGTCGCCCAATTGAAGCTATACAAATTTGCGAGAAATTTACACAGTTTTCAATTTTTAAAAAAGGTTTTTGATAATAATAAAAATTAAAAAATATAGTTGCATTCAAAAAATGGAGATTTCAACGTCATTGAGTTACTTAAACTTTAAACGTGCACAAAGGGCGGGAATCAATTATTTTATTATTTTTATGAATTTTACGATCGTAGATGGTTTTTGATAATAATAAAAATTAAAAAAAACATCGTTGTTTTCCAACAACCAAAATTAATTGTATTCAGATAATACAATTTTATTGCTCGATGTAGGCCATAAAAATTTGCAAAAAATTTGCACAGTTTATAAAAAAAGGTTTTTGATGATAATACAAATTAAAAAAAAAACGTTGTATTCCAAAAATGTAAATTTCAACGTCATTGACTTGCGCACACTTTAAACTATAATTTTTTTCACACTTCCTTACTGTGCACAAATGGCGGGAATTAATTATTTTATATTGTTTTGTTAATTTTATGATAATAGAAGATTTTTCATAATAAAAAAATAAAGAAATAAAAAAATATCGTTACCTTCCAACAATGAAAATTTCAACTCCACGAGTCCAGTCTAAAGTTTAATTTTTTTCCCGCACTTCCCTACAGTGTACAAAGGCCGGGAATTATTTTATATGGTTGCCATTATCAATTCTCAATTCGCATTCATCGCCCACGAAAGACCAAAGACATTGATCACTCAACCGGCAACCTTGAACGAGGAATTACGCAATTTAATTTGCACGGCATAGATGTCGCGATAGTGCTGAGAAGAAAAGAAGAAAAAACGAACAAACTCGTCTGACGGAGACCAAACGCGTCGGGCTGAAACTTGGAAGTCTCTTTAGCGGGCAAGATTCAAAGGGAAACCCGAGTGACAGACGAGAGTCTCTCAGATCTAACGTCGTTCGAGTAGAAAATACGACGTGTGCGGAGAGAAAGGGAGTATCAAGTGTATACTTGGTGAATCGTATTTTATATAAAACACGATTCATCAGCAACTCGATCATTCGCAAAAGAATGCACCTTCAAGATTTTCATGATATTGAAGTTTGCGTCGCTGAAACGCAACGAAAGTTCCGTGGCCTATTTTTTTTTCGACAAAGTCAGGCCTCCAAAATTCTGGGTGGGTAAAAAAATTGCATTTCCCAAAAATATTTTTATTCGATAATATCACCTTTTAGCTATATCCCTGAAAATGTTCATTGAAATATTCCTAAAATTGAATGAACTACAGCTTCTAACAGTCGACCTGGCGAGCGGTAGTAGCACCATACTTCAAAGCTTAAGGCCTTAGGCCACTCTAAAGGCCGAAAAAAGGCTTTTTGAGGATTTTTTTTCAGAAAAACTACAAAATAAATGGAGATTACAAAGAAGGGTGTTTATCATACATATCAGTGACTGTACACAATCATTTTTTTTAAGCAATTAATTTAAAAATGGCGGTTGTGCGATTTTTAAGGCAAATTTTTGGAAAGCGAAAAATTTGCCTAAAAAATCGTCCGATAAGTTAATAACAAATGAACTATGCAATGTAAAAAAATCGTACGTACTTCGATAAATGTATTTTTCAAGATATATTCAACATTTCAAGTGAATCGGTTGAAAAATGTCAGTTATGTTTCCGGCCAACTGAAAAAATGCAGTTTTGAGATAAACGCTGCACAGCCAACCTTTTGGAATTAATCGCTTCAAAAAAATTATTGTATACAGTCACTGATATGTATGATAAACGCCCTTTTTTGTAATCTCGATTTATTTTGTAGTTTTTCTGAAAAAAAAGTCTATTTTTCGGCCTCTAGAGTGGCCTAACCCCTTAAACGCGTTTTTCTCGAAACACTGTTTTCAGTCGGTGGACATGATATCTCGAGAACCACTTGATGGATTATTTCCAAATTTACAGGAGATACGGTGAGAAACATTTAAAGGTCATTGACGATCTCACTTTTTTTTAATCGATCGTCATTTTTTAATAGTTACGTAAAGATGACGACTTTTTTCGTAGATTGTGTATGCTCGAGTTTCAAATCGTCGTCACGTTGTTAAAAAAAAATATTTATAAAATTCACGATCGTCAACGACTCGTATTTATTGTTAAATTGAATAACCCGTTTGGTTTTCAGATTTCGGATGGGCCGTTTAAGCTGGAGAGCGTCCACCGCCAAACGTTGCGAAAAAATGTAATCTGCCGGCGACGATATTTTTGTTGTTTTTCTGTATTTTTTGGTGACTTTTTTAAAGGCTCACAATATATGTACCTTTGTGCTAAAAAAATGCGTTTTTTCACCAACCATTTCCCAGAAAAAAATCAGAATTTGCCAATTTTTTCGGTCCTCTACTTAGATAGTAGTCCCTTAAACTTTTTTCAGGATCTTTATTAGAGATCTTCAGCCTAAATATGTAAGAACATTTTTTTAATGACAATGAAAATGCGGCGATAAAAAAATAAAAATGAATTTTCATTGCATTCAACGATGCAGACTTCAACATTGTAGACATCCATCTCGAGCTCGATAGTTTATTTCCCCATAATTTTTTATCCGCGTCACAAGAATGAATGAAATTGTTCCAATATTGAAAGAAATTTCTGACGTTCGATAGCCTCAAGAATTTACTCAGGGAATAAAAATCAAATTTTAAGATATCGAGTCTTGACATTCTCCGTTTTTTTTTGCCAATGTGCAGATGTCTCAAAACGGTGTTTTCAAAGTCGGTGAGCACGATTTCTCAAAAACGGCTCAACCGATCGGTCTGCAATTTTAACACAACCTTGTCAGATATATTCTTCAGGTATTGATCGAAGGAATAAGATTTCCGATAATTATTTCGATTTTTTTTCAACGATTTAACGAAAAAACTTTGGTCGAAAATCGAAATTGTTTCTCTCCGAAGCCACCATTTTGTCAAAAATTAAAATTTCGACTATTCCTTCGATCAATACCTGGATTCATCTATCCCCTAAAAGAATCTTTTTGGTTTTTTCATTTTAGATAATGCAAACCGGAGATACTTTGCTCACCGCCGGACACTTTTTTTTCGGGGACCTCCAGGAGACTTCCTACAGGAGCAATGTTACTGAATATTTTTGAAAATAAAAAATGCCAATCTGCCACTACACTGCCTAATACTAAAAAATTAGGCCTAATTTTAGTATTAAATTAAAAATTAAATTAAATTAAATTTAAAATTAAATTAAAATTTAACTTTAATTAAAATTAAATTAAATTAAAATTAACAAAAAAAAATTAATTTAATTTAAAATTAAATTAAATTAAAGGCCTAATTTTAGTATTAAATTAAAAATTGAATTAAAAATTAGGCCTAATACTAAAAAATTAGAAAATAAAAAATGCCAAGATGCCACTACACTGCCTAATACTTTTCGTTTTGCCCAAATGAAATCCTTTTCCAGAAAAAAAATCGTGAAAAAACGACTTTTTTGGCCTTGCAACTGCGTACAACGCCTTAATGCTGGATGTTATTTGCGTCACTGAGCCGAGCGAATAATGACGAATTTTGGCTACTTCCGCTCTGCTTCAAAGCCTGAAGTTTTTGACTCGTATTTCCGTTTAGTTGAGCATAATGAGTCAGGAAAAAGGCAAACTATTCGACCCAAGTATGACATTTCGGCCCGATATACACCCAGCTCGAATTATGAAAGATTTATTTTCGGCTACCTCCTTTGAACACGGAGTCTCGTCTATCCGGACATTTGCACAAAACGAGAACATTTTTCCGAAGGAGCAAGCAATTTAAATTCATCCGACATGGCTGTCTCGGAGACCGTGAGTCATGAAAAACTAATGTCTTTTTTTTCGCCTCGCACGGAACTCCCTCACGGTTGTAATATCGGTAGACCATTCGCAATCGATTAAACAACAAAAAAATGTTCGAGCAAGTGCGTCTGGATGAGAAGGTGGCAAGTATGCCAGCGTTGAGGTGAGTGACCCAACTCAGGAAGTTGTGTCTGCAGCATGTTAATAGGCCACGGATCGCCCTGATATAAAAAAAAAACTCAACTCAACGTGCACGCAAAAATGAACGCGAAAAAATTCAATCGAAGACTCGTACGCTTTTATCTCTCCTGTGCAGGTGAGAATTCTGCATGGTCAGGAATGAAAGCATATTCAACTGCCTAGGATTTGTGTCCACCAATTCATTAATTTTATGTTCAGTGAAATGAAAACTCGAAACGACAGATAATTTAAAACAATTATCATTCGTTATTTTTTAGAAAACACGATACAATTGGATGATTTTGAAATTTACATCGTTGGGACGAAACGAAAATAAATTATTTTCACTCAATAAAATTGCGTTGCCCAATTGAAGCTATGAATATCACTGGAATACTTTTACGCATTCTCATTAGAGATTTACGACCCCAATTTGCGAAAAAAAGGTTTTTGGTAATAATAAAAAATAAAGAGATAAAAAAACGTCGTTGCATTCCAACGATGCAAATTTCAACGTCATATAATCGGAAAGTAAATAAAATGTAGATTTTCCAATTTACAAGCACCGGTTTAAAAAATTCTCTGCTTGCGTCAGAAAATGTTTAATTTCCCAAAAAATAGTCTCTTTGAGAAACGAAACACTGAGGATCCGATGGCAGTGCGAGTCACTCCTGCATTCTTTTTCTCTCATCTCCACGAAAATTTCTCTGAATTTTTCCAACTCGATTTTGGATTAGTTTTTTTATGACTTCTTGGTGGGGCTCACGAGAAGCAAAGTGGACCGACGAAAAGAACGAGAATGAGGAAAGCTATAATGTTTTTTTGTACCCATGAAACGGACATTGAGTGAGAAAGCTTAGAGTGTTTCTAATGACTATGTGTCGGCGTGTATTGAACACGCTTCGACGGTCTGACTACTTTTGAATAGCGAGCCATATATGAGGCATTCCACGTCACTTCAGCCAGTAAAAAAATCCGCACATAATTTTGAAAAATCGAGTTACTTTATTGAAAAATATTAACCGAGTGTCGACATTTTTTTTTTTTTAATTTCTGACATTTTTTTGTCGTTGATTACCATTTTTTAATATTTTTCCATTCAAATGGCTGTATCTTTGGCAGGATTTGACGTATTTACATTCGTAAAAAACGAAAATGTGCATCTTTTTCTAGCCTTCCAGAAAAAAATTAATTTAGATTTTATTGAGCAAGTCGAACGTCCGTTTCAGGGCAAAATATGCAAAAGTATTTTTTTTTCTCAAGGAAAGACACTCGTTATTTTATTTTTAAGAATTTCTCCGAATTGTGAATACAAAAAACGGATTTTTGGTACTTTTTATATTATGGGATTCCTAAACACTGTGAAGTAACAGCTATTTTTATTTTATTTTTTTCATTTTTTTATTAATATTCGATTGAAGAGTATGGAGCACTCGCTGTATGTTTACCAGGTTTTTGAAGTACATATGACATATTTTTTCATATATATTGGAGCCTTGGAGTGCTCCACACTCTTCAATGAAATATTAATAAATAAAATTTAAAAATAAAAATAGCTGTTACTTCACGGTGTTTAGGAATCCCATAATATAAAAAATACCAAAAATCCGTCTTTCGTATTCTCAATTCGGAGAAATTTAAAAAAATAAAATAACGAGTGTCTTTCCTTGAGAAAAAAAATATTTTTGCATATTTTGTCCTGAAACGGACGCTCGACTTGCTCGAAAAAATCAAAATTAATTTTTTTCTGGAAGGCTAGAAAAAGACGCACATTTTCGTTTTTTACGAATGTAAATACGTCAAATCCTGCCAAAGATACAGCCATTTGAATGGAAAAAATGTTAAAAAATGGTAATCAACGAGAAAAAACGTCAGAAATTTTTTAAAAATTTCGACACTCGGTGAATATTTTTCAATAAAGTAACTCGATTTTTCAAAATTATTTGTGGATTTTTCTTTACTGGCTGAAGTGACGTGGAATGCCTCATATACATGTGCATGGTATTGAACATTCTCTGCGATAGTGCCGTGAGTACGAGGCCCGATAATCAGCCACAGTCAAATACCAAGCTGATTACAATACTCGAGGATCACTTGGAAAAGTTGCTCGTTTCATCCCACATTCTGCATATTTAATAATTCACCGTTCCAAATTGCTACCTTGATTCTTTCTCATTGCCCATGACGGTTCACGCGCTTTATTCGACGTTAGGGGACAACGGGCAAGGAAGAATTTACTATCAGTAAATTCCCGACTAGAAATATTGCTACGGGGCAGACTGGAGCTTTATTCGGCATACCGTATTCCGTAGCACGGCACCGTACAGGCCGCCGAATCCGGCCATGACGCGGATGCCGGTAACGTAACTGATCCGTATACCTTTTCAAGCTCTGATCCGCTTGCCGTATCTATGCCTGATATGAAAAAAAGATCCAAAAATTACGAATAAAAAAATTCCGGTAGTATTTTTTGTTTCCATATGCGTTATTTATGATCCTGCCTATATGATAATTGGAATAAAACGTATCCTGCTTCGTTTAAGTTTTTTACCTACCCTCGGAATTGAACCTACGTCTTCTAATTCTAAAGCTGAGCGCGCTACCTATTTAGCCATTCCAACACTTGTGTAAAGCTTCTTTTCTTTCTTTGCATGTTTTTATCATTCTAATTCTATTCTAAAGAATGTCAATTATTTTATTCATGGGGTTGAAGATTGCATCGCTGCAATGCAACAATAATTCTTTTTTACCGGATTCTTTCTGCCTATTTAGGCTGTGAAAATAACTCACACGTTTTTACATATTCTCACTAGAGTATTACGACCGGAATTTGCAAAAAAAGGCTTCTGATGATGATTTTGTAAAAAAAAATGTTTAAGCCGTGCCAATAAAATTCAATTTGCATTCCCACGATACAAATGACTTGAAAATCAATTGAGAAGTTTTTCATAACGAACATTTGCCAAAACAAATGCCAGCAGTTGAAAAACAATAATTTCCATTGCACTCCAACCACGCAAATTTCGATCTCATTTTTCGATGCCATTTCGTAAAAAGATGCTCCGAAACTTTGAAAAGGCACGTTTGGCATTTTTTTCGGATTGAATACTCTTCAAAGTTGAAGCAACGCGAATCAGAGTTCATCGATGATAAAAATAAATGTAATTTAAAGAAATTGAAATAAATTTTATATTTAAACAAATTAAATTAAATTAAATTAAATTAAATTAAACTATTTAAATTGAAAAAAAAAATTAAATAAATTTAATTAAAAAATAAATAAAATCGAATACATCGATGACAAAAATAAACAAATAAGCAAACACTGATTTCAGTCGAAGTAACGAGTGGTATTAATCTTTTCCCGTCTTTCGATGTTTCCGGTTGAGCTGAGACAACGCAAGAGCGCGAGTTGAACTCGTTTGTTATTACAAGCATTATTTTTATCGTTATTATTATATAAGAGTGCCGCGAGCTTGGTGTCGCGAGGTGATGGGAAAGCAGCGGCACGAACCCTCAAAAGGGTTGCGTGTGCCTTTTTGCTGTTCGCCTGTGTTGCTGTCTGTCTCATTCCATCGCTCTCTTACTTTTTATCTACGCGAAGACCCGACGGAGGAAGTTGTAAAAAGTACTATAGAAGCCGTCGCCGGCGTCTTCGTCGTCGGGGCGCCTGTGGGATTTCTCGGGCGAGCGCGCGATTCGAACTCCCTGGGCAGACTGGGGGAATTCACGGCCGAGAGAATTTATGAGAATTCCAGGGAAAGACCTACGGCCGCGAAGGGAGGGCCACGTTTTATTGATCTTTATAACGATCGTGAAAAATTCTCCCTCCACCCTCTCTATTTTCCTCTCACTCGTTTATAACGATTTCTCAGTATCGAACTATTTGTTCGGCAATACAGATTTCACTTTTTTGCAAATCAGCCACCCGCGACTCGGCGGTCTTTGAATTTTTTTTTATTATTGCTTCCCGAGGTATCCGATTGTTCGGATCGATACTCGGCTCGAATTATCGAATGATCGATTTGCGTTACCGTCGAGCTTCGATTCTTCTGACCGATCGTGTTACCACGATAATTGGCCGGTGGCCAGTGCGTGAGTGCTCGTCGACGACCGAACGCACTCGCGAATGTCTCGATCGATATAGAGAGCGCCTCGATGAGGTGAAAGCAAGTAATGACTTTACTGTGCCAAGTGTCGTAAATATAGACTTCCGGGGGATACGGATAACGCACGTATGTGCGGAGAAAAATGAATTCGTTCAGTTTTGCTCAACGTTGAGGTCTTTCGAGGACAGACGAAAGTGGCCGAGCCGAACTAAATTTATTTTCAACAATACTTAAGGGGTTACCCCCACTTGCGATTTTGAAAAAATCGATTTTTTTTCGCATTTTTTTGAAGTATTGGTATCCGGGCCCATACAGAAGTATGGGCCCGGAATAGATGACTATGTAAGTTTACAAAAAAAATATTTTTTTCGTGTAAACTGAAATTGAAACTTTAAACGCGTTTTTCTCAAAATGGCATTTCTGAAGTCGGTGACCAAGATTACTCGAACACTAATGAACCGATCTTCTTGAAATTTTGCAGGCTTATTTAATACATAAAAATGTAGTCTTTAATCGTTCGATTTTTTTTTTTTCGAAAAAAATGGCCGTTTTATAGCCAAAAAACGGCCGTTTTTTTTCGTTAAAATCGAACCATTAACTTTGACTGTCCGCCATTTTGTGAAAAATGAATATTTTTTAAAATCCTTCGATTAAAGACTAGTTTATACTTATATTTGACTAAATCCATCGGCATTTTTTTTTTCAGATGATCCACTTCGCCGCAATGTTGGTCACCGCAAACCGTGTATGTAAAAACATTATTTCATTGACGGCCATTTGCCACTAAAGAATGTAATATTTTTAAATAAAAAAATTACTGAAATTTCTTCAAGATGTGTTCTTTAAGATGGTATATTGATCGATTAAAAAAGTTTTGTAGCTCTCTTTAAAAAATTCATGAAAAAGGCCTTTTTTGCGCTACAAGTGGGGGTAACGCCTTAAATCGATATCTAAAAAAAAAACGTTTGGTCATTTTCGGATATAGTTGAGTGTTGCAAAAAATTGTCCAAAATGAATCTCGTTAAATGATCCGCATTTTTTTCGCCATCTTTAGTGAGGGGTTACAAGCTTGAAATGGTGAAAATTCGATTTTTGTATTACATAGTTTTATAGCCGAGGGTTTTAACGTAAATTTGCAACACAAATTTTAGAAAAAGAAATACAAAAATTGACCGAGTAATATTATTTGAGTATGACGATAGGGAAGGCTGCTTAATTGTACTAAAACTATGATGAAAATTAATTATTTTTAATTCATTAATTTTTTGTTGGCGATTTAGGCCTTGGAGAAGGTTGAAACGTTCCTCCGTATTCTTATTAGAAATGAACGACCTCAATTTACAAAAAAACGTGTTGGACAATTATAAAAATACAGTAAAAAAGTGAAGAGCGAAAATTCCATATCATTCGCCATCATCGTTATAAATGTATATGTTGCTCATTGAAATTTCGACAAATCAAAAGCTACCATAATCTTTGTAAAATCCTCATTGGATACCTACGACTTAAATCTATCTGAAAAGATTTTCGATAGCAGAGAAACTTGAGAAGAAAATAGAAAAGTATTTCCGTTGCATTCCAACGATACAAACTTCAACAGCATTGATGGTGGTCCAAATTAGCGCCAATTCTCGGCCTATAGAGATGTACGTGCGTAGACATAGACCGAGAGTGAGAGAGAAAACTGTTACTTTTATCCCAAGTTGATCCTCGTGTCTTACCTCGTCTCCCCCGCCCGACGGCTTCGCGATGTTGCATAGAGACTGTGGCTTGTGCGAACATATGAAGAACACGTACCCGCGCATTATGAGCGTGTCCCCGTATAACGGTCGTCGCTTAAATATTTATGAGCATGCCGGAAAACTATGCGTTACGACAATCCAAACCCCCATCACACGGGGAGAGTATATTCCGGAAGCGAAAACGAGATATTTATCGAAATAAAATACTGGTATCTCGATGAAAGAGAAAACCACGAGACGATTCAGCAAAATGAACATAATTCTGCGCGGGTAGAATTCGCGCTGAATTACACGAATGTTTGATACGCGTGTGCGCGAGTCTTGTGATGCTATGAAAATCGTTCAATCCGCGGTGGAAAGTCAGCCGTGTACAGCCACGCTCAAAAACATGCTATTCTTCGCGATTTATTTTCGCCATACTCGTATGAGCAGGGTTTTTCTTGGCTTGATGAATGCATCCGAAAATAATGTCGAATTTGTCGGTTCTGCAGCAAAAGTGATGCATGATTACTTTGATTTCTCCAGGCCAGAATGTATTTTAAACAATACAAAGTTTTTTTTTCGTTATTGTGCCATCCAGATAGAAATGAAATTTATTGAAACTATTATGAAAATTATTGCTATTTTGAAAATAGTTGCTATTTTGAAGAGTTGCTATTTTGAAAATGGTTGCCATTTTGAAAATAGTTGCTATTTTGAAAATAGTTGCTATTTTGAAAATAGTTACTATCTTGAAAATAGTTTCCATTTTTAAAATAGTTACTATCTTGAAAATAGTTGCTATTTTGAAAATAGTTGCTATTTTGAAAATAGTTGCTATTTTGAAAATAGTTGTTATTTTGAAAATAGTTGCTATTTTGAAAATAGTTGCTATTTTGAAAATAGTTGCTATTTTGAAAATAGTTGCTATTTTGAAAATAGTTGCTATTTTGAAAATAGTTGCTATTTTGAAAATAGTTGCTATTTTGAAAATAGTTGCTATTTTGAAAATAGTTGCTATTTTGAAAATAGTTGCTATTTTGAAAATAGTTGCTATTTTGAAAATAGTTGCTATTTTGAAAATAGTTGCTATTTTGAAAATAGTTGCTATTTTGAAAATAGTTGCTATTTTGAAAATAGTTGCTATTTTGAAAATAGTTGCTATTTTGAAAATAGTTGCTATTTTGAAAATAGTTGCTATTTTGAAAATAGTTGCTATTTTGAAAATAGTTGCTATTTTG
Source organism: Ophion slaviceki (assembly GCA_944452715.1). Classification (NCBI taxonomy): domain Eukaryota; kingdom Metazoa; phylum Arthropoda; class Insecta; order Hymenoptera; family Ichneumonidae; genus Ophion; species Ophion slaviceki. Next base: position 5,060,043 of record OX101785.1, on the reverse strand, counting down.
AAAATAGTTGATATTTTGAAAATAGCTGCTATTTTGAAAATAGTTGCTATTTTGAAAATAGTTGCTATTTTGAAAATAGTTGCTATTTTGAAAATAGTTGTTATTTTGAAAATAGTTGCTATTTTGAAAATAGTTGCTATTTTGAAAATAGTTACTATTTTGAAAATAGTTGCTATTTTGAAAATAGTTGCCATTTTGAACATAGTTACTGTTTTGAAAATAGTTACTATTTTGAAAATAGTTGCTATTTTGAAAATAGTTGCTATTTTGAAAATAGTTGCTATTTTGAAAATAGTTGCTATTTTGAAAATAGTTGCTATTTTGAAAATAGTTTCCATTTCGACAATATTTACTATCTTGGGAAATAGTTACTATCTTGGAAATAAATACTATTTTGAAAATAGTCACCGGTGAAAAATGACTGCGATTACAATCGTTGAAGAATTATTGCAAAACGACCAACCTGCAAATTTCAAACTTGCACTGATTTTCCTCATTCGGGGAACAAATCATCTGGCAACTGGGAAATAATGAGGTTTCGAAGTTTATGGCGTCAAAGTTTGCATCGTTAGAATGCAACAGAAGTGGTTTTCTGTTGTTTTTTTTTTTCAATTTCTTCATTTTTATCATGATCTGTAACTTTTTTCTTCAGATTAACGTCGTGAATTTCTCGTGAGAATCCAGAAAACCGTTTGGGTGATTTTCGTACCCAAATCAATCAATTCCCCCCCCCCCCCCCAAATCGGGGGGAAAAAGTAAGCAATGGAAGAAAAATTGACTCTCCTTGCATTCCAACGATGCAAACTTCAACATCATTGAAGCTTTTGAAATGTGACGAATATTTTCCTATATTATTATCCAAAATCCTTTTTTGCAGGTTTGTATTTCACATTTCTAGCTCAGATCCAAATGCTGCGTGACTTTCGTAACCAAAATTAAAAAGATTTGGAAAATGAATAAATAACTGGGACCTACTTTCGGAAAGGTTCGTCCCTTTCATTCAACTATTATTCCCAGCATTTTCACATCTACTCGAAACCCAACCGAATTCGAATCAATCGTATGATTTTTTGGGCAAACCGTGAGTGGGTCTTTAGAATTGATTTTCGATGCGACCACACGTGCATTCGAGAATATCCGAATAATTCGAATTCCCTAGTAATGGTGAAAAAAATCTCCTCGCTTTGGGCAAGCTTCCGAGAGTTCGGAAAAAGTATTCGCGACGAATTCATGGCAATCAATTATTCAAATAAAAGAGAAAAAATTGAAATGTCCATCGTTGGGAGCGTGCGTTCGTACATCGCCGCGAGTGTCGAGGCTCGTGTTGCTTTGCAAATAATTAGCATAAACACAGGCTTCGGGGCAAGAGGAGTGGCAGAGGGGGCGCTTCGATCGCCGCAAGCGTACCATCAAGCACCGAGTGAAAGCTCCACGAGCCTCTCCTTCGGGGACGCGAGCACACCGACCAACCACCATGGTTTACATTCCGAAGTCTTTCTCGCGGCCCCGGTGAAATCTTTTTTCTTTTCTTTTTTTCTCTTTTTCGTCGAACGGATGTGTCACACTGGCACGTCGCGCAGTGGCTTCCTCGCACTTTGGCACACACGACCGCCACACGGTCAATATTTCATTTTTCTTCTCTCCCGTGTTTACTTATGGGCTTACGTCCTCGGCGATCTTCCTCGCGTGCGCGTGGACAAACATTTGCCAATCGCATTGCCAGTCTAATTGTCGTTTAGGGTCGCGATCGAGTCGCGATTGATTCCACGAAAAAATGAAGAATTTCTCGCCCATTGAACTCGATAACTTTCTGAGAAATGGGCCAGGTTTTTTTTGCGACTGCAGATATATCGGAGATCTATTAAAAAAGCGGTTAAATTAAAGAGCTATCCAGTGTGATACTTTTAAAAAATCGGGTAATTTTTTTTGCCTTTTTCAACAGTTTATACGTTCAAGAATATCATTATCATTCGAGGCATTCCACGTCACTTCAGCCAGTAAAAAAAAATCCACAAAAAATTTTGAAAAATCGAGTTACTTTATTGAAAAATATTCACCGAGTGTCGAAATTTTTAAAAAATTTCTGACGTTTTGTCTCGTTGATTACCATTTTTTAACATTTTTCCATTCAAATGGCTGTATCTTTGGCAGGATTTGACGTATTTATATTCGTAAAAAACGAAAATGTGCATCTTTTTCTAGCCTTCCAGAAAAAAATTAATTTAGATTTTATTGAGCAAGTCGAACGTACGTTTCAGGGCAAAATATGCAAAAATATTTTTTTATCTCAAGGAAAGACACTCGTTATTTTATTTTTTAAAATTTCACCGAATTGTGAATATGAAAAACGGATTTTTGGTATTTTTTTATATTATGGGATTCCTAAAAACCGTGAAGTAACAGCTATTTTTATTAAAATTTTTTTTACTATTCGATTGAAGAGTGTGGAGCACTCCAAGGCTCCATACATATGACATATATGTAATATGTATTTCAAAAACCTGGTAAACATACAGCCAGTGCTCCACACTCTTCAATCGAATATTAATAAAAATAAATTTAAAAAAAAATAAAAATAGCTGTTACTTCACGGTGTTTAGGAATCCCATAATATAAAAAATACCAAAAATCCGTTTTTCGTATTCACAACTCGGGGAAATTCTTTAAAATAAAATAACGAGTGTCTTTCCTTGAGAAAAACAATATTTTTGCATATTTTGCCCTGAAACGGACGTTCGACTTGCTCAATAAAATCTCAATTAATTATTTTCTGGAAGGCTAGAAAAAGATGCACATTTTCGTTTTTTACGAATGTAAATGCGTCAAATCCTGCCAAAGATACAGCGATTTGAATGGAAAAATATTAAAAAATGGTAATCAACGAGAAAAAATCGTGAAAAATTTTCAAAAAAGGTCGACACTCGGTGAATATTTTTCAATAAAGTAACTCGATTTTTCAAAATTATTTGTGGATTTTTTTTTACTGGCTGAAGTGACGTGGAATGCCTCATTTATATCATTTTATATTGCAAAAATCGATAGTTAAATCTTTAAACGCGTTTTTCTCGACATGAGATTTTTCAAATTTGCTGACATTGTAACTCAAAGAGCAATTATCCGATTGACTTGAAATTTGAACTGAGTACTCTTGAATATATTTACTCTACAATGACGTAGGATATTTTTGATTGGATGAAGATTGACGGTTTGGCATTGAAAAAAACGACCATTTTATAGGCAAGAAAACAGACGTTTTTTTCATAACTACGCCATTTTGTTAGATTTTGATATTTTTCAAAAATCCTACGTCATTGTACAGGAAGGACCTTCCAGTTTAACGACATTTTTTCCTTTTTTTGTTTCAGCTACTCAATCGGCTGGAATCATGTCAGCAGTGGAGGAACTTTTTTTTTGGCGCCGCCGAAAGCAGCGCATAAGTCGCTTGGATCTCAATATTTTTCTATGAAAAAAATTTTTAATATAGGTCAAATATAGCCAAATATATTCTTAATTTTCCGAAATATTTAATTGAGTACTTTTCTTCCAAAAAAATCCCGAACATCACCCAAATTTTCAGCGTTCACACTGGTATAGCCCCTTAAATAGGTTTACGTAGCTCGTTAGGTATGCAGATCATTGAAATATTGAATCACAACGCGACTACTTTTTGAAAAGTTGGTTTGTTTGGGTTTGTTTGCCATAGTAATTAAATATTGAATTATAACGTGAATACTTTCGATAAGTTTGTTTGATTTTGTGCCATAATTAGAATATTAAATTATAACTTGACTACTTTAAACAAGTTTGTTTGATTGGGTTTGTTTGGGTTTGCTTGCTACTACAATTAAAAGGTAATTCTTTAGATAAGTGACTTTTCCGAAAAATAAGCCTAAAATTATTTTTTTTGCTATTTTCTCATTTATTGGGTTATAAATGATGATATTCAGTCGAGGGAAGCTAAAATCCCCCCCCCCCCCCCCCCACCCCCAATGTTATGTGGTTTTGAAGTTCGCAGAAACACGTGATAAAATAGGGCATTTTTGAACATTTCGACGCCCATATTCAGTTTGTTTGGGTTTTTGAAAAATTCGTAATTATTTTTAACGATTTTTTGCTCGTTACAAAATTGTTAATGAAAAATTTCACCTTCTCCCGACTTCATATCATAATTTATAACCCAATAAATGAGAAAATAGCAAAAGAAAAATGTTTGGCCCATTTTTTGGAAAAGTCACTTATCTGAAGAATTACTAAATAAAATATTAAATTGTAATTTGACTACTTTAAAAAGTTGATTTAGGTTTGTTTGCCAACGTAACTAAAATATTGAATCATAACTGGAGTACCCAAAAAAATCGGCAGATTATTGAGGAGTTTCGGGACAATTGCCGATATGTTACCATTTGATTCTTAATTGTACAGTATATGGTCAATTATTTATATAGTAAATAAATATTTATTTACATAGTCAATTCTTCGTCATATACTGATAGCAGGCTCTAAATTTTAAATCCATCGTCTACACCGTTTCTTTAAAATTTGCAATTGTAGAAACATTTTTTAACATAGAGAGGTGCCTAATTGTTATAATGTAAAGGGAAACGAAATTGTCATGATGTACTGAGTAATTTGACAGTTTTTCACTTAGTACATTATAACAAATTCTTCATCAGTGCCATAATGTACTGAGTGATTTGTCAGTTTTTCATAACATTTTAAACATTTTTTCACACTATTTCGTGCGTAGAACTGCCATTCAGCGATGAGCGTAGGCATCTCCCTATGTTAAGAAGTGTTTCTTCAATTGTACATTTTATAGAAACGGTGTAGACGAAAAATCTCAAAGTTCGCATCGTTGGACCGCAACGAAAATCAATTCTTTTTCATTGATAAATTTCTTTTTGGCCGTTTTAGGCTATGAAAATCATTCGAACGTTTTCGCGTATTTTTATTACACATTTACCACCTCAGGTTGCAAAAAAAGGTTTCGAATAATAATAAAAACAAAGAAATAAGATAAAATCGTTGCATTCCAACGACGCAAACTTCAACGTCTTTGTAGACCGATTTAAGGCGGTCCTCTAGTTTCTCGGGTCGAAAAAATCGATTTTTTTCATAAATCACATCTACAACATGTGTAGAAAATGTGTGCCAAAGGATTTTTCGATATTCGAAGTGGTTCCCAAGTTACGGCCCTGGAACGGAGCAGGTATACGGAGCAGGTATACTTTCAAACGCGTTTTTCTCGAAACACCATTTTTCGAAACGGCGACCACGATATTTCAGAAACTACTGCACCGATCTTGTTCAAATTTATACAGCATCTTTAATATGTTATAAGCCAGCGATTGAACTAGGATTATCATGATTGCTTCGATAGTTTTTTTTGTACGAGCGAAAAACTTAAGAAAAAATGAGTAAAAAATAGAATGTAATTTTCAAAAGTGTATAAAAAAGTAAATTTTTGTAATTTAGAATTCACTCTAGTTCAATCGCTAGTCTTAAATATGAAGATTAAAATGCCGTTTGGTTTTTTGATTTCAGATAAGCAGAACAGCCGCAATCTTGGTCACCGTCAAGCACCTCTTTTACTTGATGTCTTCCTGTCGGCCACTATAATTTTTATTCTATTATATATTTTGACTTCAAAAAATTTGTAAAGCTTATTTAAATTTTAATAAAGATTATGCAAAAACAATGAGATTGATTATTTCGATGCTTTGCCCGTAAAAAATTATTGAAAAAGCCGTAAAAAAACAGCCGAGAAACTAGAGGGCCGCGTTAAGGTAGTCCTATCGCTTCACACTAGTCATACCACTGATCATACTTGAGACTTGTACAATTTGTATTTTCAACATATGCGAAAAAAATTTGTAATAACTAAATGTTCCATGTGTAAACTGTTTAATGAGTGTTCGCATTTAATTAGAAAAATGAAAAAATAGTTATTCCAACGCTTCGCGCAGTATTTCCAGGTTTGATATTTGGCAATATTGGTTCTATCTCCGTATCTTTTTACTCAACCAGGCGAGTTTAACCTGCATGCTTGTCAACGACGATCTGTCGAAACAATGACAGGTGCGGGAAATATAAAGCATTGTATGCGGGCCACGACTGGTAAAAAGCGTGGAAAATTTGTGTCGGCGAAATATGTCGGTTAAAAATGAAATACGTGTGGAAATTCGAACGAGTGAGATGAGGTTAGGACTACAGTCAGCTGTTGCCTTGCTGTCACGTCTCTTTATCGTAGCAAGTGGTAATAAATCCAATACCGGAAGTTCAAATTAAACTTGATATTGCATAAAAATTAGGTCAATAAGCGTAATTTTTTCTGAGAGTACTGGATTACTACAAGTGTTGAGTATGTAAATATAATTATTTTTAAGAATCTGACGGATTCCCACTATTATATACACTTTTGCAGCGACCGGAAATTGGGTTTTTGTTTGACTGAAATTGACGCAATAATTCTCCCAACGTAACGCACGCGAATTTCACAATTTCGTAAAAACAGGTGAGAAAAGCAAGTGAACATCGGTGGACTTACCTGGCTCTGACCGACGCGATATGAAGCGGGATCGACGTCGACGGAAAGAAGCATATCCTCGACGGCTCGTCTCTCGTCGGCAACGGGACTTCCGGGCCTCGAGTTTGAGTCGTTCGACAAAAGTCCGAATCGCCTTCTGAACTCACCGAGCGGCATGTGCTTGGGAAATCCAACTTTGTGCAGACGCACCGCATCGACGATTTGACTGCCACGTATCTGCAAGGAAATGAAAATTATTCGAAACCGTCAATCATCCGTTTTTGTTAAGGGGAGGGTAGGGGTTTGCACTTTTGAAAAATCGATTTTTTTTGTCTTTTCTTATAGTTGAACATTTCAGGAATATAATCCCAAAATTTCAAGTCAATCAGAGCTAAACTCTCGAAGTTATTGACTATTTAGTCCCGCTCCACTAACACTGTACTGACTTCTCTAAACTTCAAACGCGTTTTTCTCGAAACCACTTTTTCGAAGTCCGTGTTCACTGCCATTTGAAAACTACATGACCGATTTATTGAAAACTTGGTACACACTTTCTACATATAAAATACCTCCTCCCAACGGTTAGTTTGAGATTTTTTTTACATTGAGGGGGTTTTCCACCCCCAAAATGGCGGAATTTTTCGTGAAAAAGTGCACTTTTCACTCAACATGACCACCAAAAATTTAGAAATGAAAAAAAAATTATCAAAGACCGTTGGGGGAGGATTTGATGATACTTTGACTAAATTTTAATGGTACTTGATTTCAGATAATTTCTAGTTGAGATACAGTGAACACCGCAAATCGTGTTTTTCCAAAGGCGTTCTTGGAAATGCTTTGTCACCGGCTTGTTTGTAGATATTTTCGCGTACAAAGTTGACGGAATATTCTTGAGCTTACACTTAACAATGTACAAAAGGTTTCAATAAATATACTCTATACATATAGATGAAAAAAATCGCAAAAAAGTGTTTTTTTTTTCACGCTGAAACCCCTACCCTCCCGTTAAGGCCTTAGGCCACTCTAGAACCCGAAAAAATAAGCTTTTTGGCAATTTTTTTTTCAGAAAAACTATAAAATAAAGTGAGATTGCAAAAAACGGTGTTTATCATACATATCAGTGACTGTATACAATCATTTTTTGAAACGATTAATTTCAAAATGGCGGCTGTCCAGCGTTTATCTCAAAACTGCATTTTTTTAAGTCGGCCGGAAACATAACTCAATTTTCAACCGATTCACTTGAAATGTTGAATTTATCTTGAAAAATACATCGTCCATGGAAGTACGTAGGATTTTTTTCTATATTGCACAGTTCATTTGTTATTAACGATTTTTTTGGGCAAATTTGTGGAAAGTGAAAAGTTTGCCTGAAAAATCGTCAGAAATTGTTAATAACAAATGAATTATGCAATATAAATTTAAAAAATCCTACGTACTTCCATAGACAATGTATTTTTTAAGATATATTCAACATTTCAAGTGAATCGGTTGAAAATTGTTTGAATTATGATTATTATAGAGATAAATGCTGCACAGCCGCCATTTTGAAATGAATCGCTTAAAAAAATGATTGTATACAGTCACTGATATGTATGATAAACACCCTTTCTTGTAATCTCAATTTATTTTGTAGTTTTTCTGAAAAAAAATCCCCAATAAGGCTATTTTTTCGGCCTCTAGAGTGGCCTAACCCCTTAAGGCGGTTATCCCATGTGACAGATCCAAAAAATCAACAAATTTGTTTGCACAAATTGCAAAAACTTGTGCGCGTTATATGGACCCGGCATAGCAGACTAATCGTGAGTCAACATTTTCTGTGTGTAAATCGTCGTTTTTCTCAAAACTGCATTTTTCAAACCGGCTTCCATGATATCTCGAAAACTGTTGTACGGATTTCGCTCAAATTTTTATAGTATAGTCAGCACATCTATAGTTCTCACCCGAACTAGAATATTTCTGATACCTGCCATGATTTTTTTAAGTTGAAAAAGTCCGAAAAAAATTACAATACTTGGAACTTAACTTTTAAAACCGTGCCAAAAATTCAATTTTCGTATTATTACTTGACTCTAGTTCCGGCGATAGCATCAGGACTACAAGTTGAAATGGAGTTTGATTTTTTAAATTTCAGATGAGTGAAATGTTTTACTGTTAATTTGATTTTTGGATTTTTGTTCTCAATTTCAAATTTTAAAAGCAGTTTGATTTTTTTAATTTCCGATTAATAACCTCCGAAATCATGACAGCCGTCAACCATTTTGTTTTTACACATGAGTGTCTTGCGAAAGGTGTAAAGTCGCTTCAACTCATTATTTTTGTATGATAAAATTCTGAGGGACAGTCAAAATGTTAATAAATATATGGTAAAAATTTAAAAATAGTGTATTTTAATGGTTCATAAAAAAAATCCCAAAAAATAACTGTCACATGGGACCCTGTTAACTTGAAAAAAGTCATTCAGTTCGCTCGAAGGATTTTCACGAATAGCCGATGAAGTTGTGATAATCACCTGCGATCGCAGAAGTGGCACGTTGATTATACTGTCTTCGCTTTGATTCGATTTCACGGAGAGGAGACTCTTGTTGTCGGTACAGCCAGCAGTGTGTTGCGGCAATAGACAGTGAACGAACTTCACTCGCGTTCTTCTCAGAGTTTCAACAAGACCGTCCTGGAAAACAGCAATTCAATGGCTATTAAAATTTCATTAAAGTTTCATTAAAATTTCAATTATGCTCGTGGATAGAGTGGACACCCTCCGAACCCGAATTCACCATTAATTTTCCGCAAAACTGCAAACTTTTATAAAACAATCGTCAAAAGTGCGTGAAAAGATGTTTTTCGCGTTGAGCCCGCGTAATTTTGAGCTTTCGACAAAAACTCAGTGATATTCGTAATGAGCAGAAAATTTTCCGTTAAATAGGCACGTAAATGGTTTGAAAAACGACGGAAAAAAAACTTCGAAATTGCAAACAGCCGTAGCGACGGATCTACTTGAGTGACTTTGGCAGACTCGGAAAATGGATTTCTCGTTGGATTTATCCTGAAATATCAATTTGTTTCCCCGGAAAGTCGACTCGAAAAATGGCGGAAACAGATGCAAAGGGGTATGTATGAAAAAATTGGTGAAAATCCATGCTCAGACTCTGAAATTCTGCAAAAATCGAAAAATCGTCGGAACTTTGCGAATCAAACGGAATTTTAAAGAGAAAACGATTACAAAGAGAAAGTGCTCGGAGCTGAGTTTAAAGTCCAAGCCGGAAAAAAAACATCGACGATTCCGTGAAGCTACTTTTTTTTCGCTGAAACGACAAACAATTAAGATTTTTTATCTTGTTTTCTCAGTTTATATTGATGTCATTTTATTTCCTGAAGACGAATTCACCATTAATTTTTCGCCAAACTCAAAACTTAAAAAAAATCGTCAAATGTGTGAAAAGACGTTTTTTGCTTTGAGCCCGCGTAATTTTGAGCTATTGATAAAAACTCGGTGATATTCGCAATAGGCGAAAAAAATAGCTATTAGATAGACTTTCAAATGGTTTGAAAGTCGAAAAAAGAAATTTCGACCCATTTGCTCACATACGGAATCGCCAAGATAGGAAAATTTCTATCAATCATAGCGTCGGTTCTGTTTGAGTGACATAAACTTAAGGGGTTAGGCCACAGTAACGGGTATAAAATCATGTGCGAATTTAACAATTTTTTTTCGTATGCAAAAGTGAGTCACTCATAAAATTAATTACACATCTATTTAGTATGAATATCAAGCTGGTAGAAAATATATATATATTTTTTTCCGATGTACAAAATGGCCGACTACTAATATTTTCTTTTGTTATCTTTTTTTTTAGGCGCTCCGCGGCGTGACATTTAGCATCCACAATTTTCTACCTAGAACAAAAAACAAAAATTCTCGTCAATCTACATTAGAATACCTAGAGAAGTACGTACGGAATTTAAAAAATATTGTTTTATTCAAAAGTTGTAGGTATTTCAACTTAAGAAATGAATTTTCAGTGAAAAATTTCGTTATGACTGCTCATAAACTGCTCATAAAATGAAAAGTTTTCGATTAATTAGAAATTCCGTGCGTACTTCTCTGCGAAATGCAATGAGAAACACAACTTTCAAATTTGAAGTAAATCGAGTGAAAATTTTTGAAGTTATTTGTCACGCTAATTGGAAAAAACCTGTGTCGAGAAGTTTCGAGTAGTCGGCCATTTTGTACGTCGAAATATATATATATATATATATATATATATATATATATATATATATATATATATATATATATATATATGTTTTCTAACAGCTTGATATTCATAGTAAATAGATGTGTAATTAATTTTATGAGTGAATCACTTTTTCATACGAAAAAAAATTGTTAAATTGGCACATGATTTTATACCCGTTACTGAGGCCTAACCCCTTAATAGGAGAGTTTTGAAAAAAATTTCGACAGACTTAGAGAGTGCCACTTGATTAACCACGATATCTCAATTCCTTTTTCTGGAAAGACCAATTGACAATGGCCGAAAAAGAAGCAAACACTGTGTGGAAAAATTGATAAAAATCGATGCTCCGCCTTCGAAAATCTGCTAAAAAACGAAAAATAATCGCAGCTCGTTAAATCAAACGGCATTTCAAACAGCAAGCGACAATAAAGAGAATATGTACAAAATGGGGTTCCAAATCGAAGCAGAAAATAAATGATCGTCGACTTAATGAAGCCACTTAGTTTTGGCCGAAATGTAAAACAAATTTGGATCATAAATATTTTTTTTATAAGTCCATATCGATGTCTTTTTACCTCATAAATACGAATTTACTATTCATTTCCCCCCAGGACCCTGAATTTTCATTAAAAATTCTCAAAAATGTATGGAATGAAAAATGCCCGAAATATGCCGAAAAAAATTGAGAAAGGAAAAAAGTAATTGCCACCCACAATGTAAATTTCGATGTCATATGATAATTTTTTAAATTACAACAAAATACTCACAACGGTGAATTTAACTTGTAGACAAGCATTCTTCCTCTTAATGGCGGTGAATGTTCTTCTGATGCTGGAGGCTCTTCTGAGCGATTGGGATCCTTCTGAACCGGGTACCGAGCCACTGAGAGCACCCGAAACACCGGCGCCACGAGAACATACGAAAAGTCTGCTGACATCTTCCCTGCGAAATGCCCGAGCTATTAGAATCACGTACTTGCGAATATTTCAGACCCGCGACGATTCGAAGAATCCCGGTCACCTTTCGCACTAACCTCGTGCTTTCCTGTAGGACCGTAATGGCACACCGGGTAACCGGATTCTCTCGCGTTGCCTTTAGCCATCCAGTCGCCGTGTAGAGAACGGGATTGGTACCTTGAAGGTGTTGAAGAACGAATTGGTTGTTGCCTGGCGCTTTTCTCAGCAAAACTTGATGATCTGGTTGAGAAAATAATAATAATTCGTCAATATATCATTTCTGTAGTTCGTTTCAACACATTTTTCACAGTAGCCCCAAAAGCAGACTGTACCGGATGGAAATAATAGTGAAAAGTGAAATGCTGTATGGATGAAAAATTTGGGGGTGAAAGAGGAGAAAACAGGTGGGAAAATTTCAAGCAAGGTATGCTAAGATGACCACGGGAATAGGGTATTTTGCTCTATGTAAGAAAAATACTGAGAATGTATTTTTATTTATAAATACACAAAATAAGTTTTCCCGAGTAAAAATGAATATTTATAAACATATATAATTGTATATTAATTAATCATATACAATTGTATACAAAAATTGGCCCGATAGAATTTTATATATTTGTATATAAACGTATACAATTGTATACGTATATATATATAAACGTATACAATTGTATATGATCAATTAATATACAATTATATGTGTTTATATATATTCATTTTTACTCGGGTTTATATTTTATAATTCAACATTTCAATGTAAAATACGTTGATATGTTTTGTCATGTAGAAAAAAAAGCTATTGTGACAAATTATACCAGTCGAAGAAAGCGATGACATTTTTTTAGTAAAATATCAAGAAAAAACTAATATTAATCAACTGATCAGAATTGAAAATTATCTCTGTAAGAAACCCAATAATTGTAATTAAATTTGGTAAATATATTGCATCAATACATAATTTGTTAACTTTTAATAAACAATCTTTTGATTTACCTGCTTCCCTACGCGAATAAAACCAAAGAAAACTTTTTCTATATCTAATCATATATGAAGCCATATAAAGATATATACAATTATATGTATTTCAAAAGGAAATGAAATTACTCATATACAGTCATATACAATTTTATATACCGTAAATAAAATTTTCACGTATATATATAATTATATACAACACTATATTGAATTATATATAACTGTATGTGATATATCTAATTATATAAACTCCCTATAAAAATAGTATCTCCATATATCATTATATACAGAACTATGTATAATTTTATCAAATCAAATTTGATGGAAGTACATTTATATCGGATTATATATACGAATGTATAGGGTTATATACAATTGTGTATAAGCCTATATATAAATATATATGATTATATATCATTTTTATATAATTGTATCTAAGTATATACAATCATTTTTACTCGGGTTGTAATTCATTTTTGTAAAAAAACGTTTTATACGTGTTCAACGAACATGCGAAACGGTAGCCGCCATAATGGATTCCGGCGTGACGTCATTGAGATAGTAAACAAAGAAAGCGGTAGACGTATTACTCTCTAACCTGTGAAAGAAAGCGTCAACAACTATATATTCTCGTTTGTCAGAGTTAATTGCAAATTTTCAAATAGTTATCCGTACTTCAAAAAAGAACAAATGCGTTTTTTTCGGACTATGACTTTGGATCTCTTCTCGCAAGTTTTAACCAAGTCTTCCTCATATTTATATCAATTGGCGTTTCAATCCACAACTTTCCCGGTGTTTTTACAGTAGTATTCTTACATTTAGGAACAACACACCAATGATAGGGATTGTAACTCACTTTTAACCAAAAAAATGTACGTATTCACAATTGGCGCAGCGTCGATGTTTACTATGCAAGTGACGTCACGAACCGAAGCATCATGGCGGCTAGCGTTTTCGCGCGGAAATTTGAAATGTAAAATTTAAATGCATTTTTATGGCACTTATCGATTTCATAAAATAGAAATAAAAATTCTAGTAGTTTATTACCACCAGACGATCAAATTGAGACACCTATTTAAAAAGGGTGTAATATCCTACTGGTAGAAACACCCCACACTATATTTGGCGAATGGAAACGGGGTGCAGGGGAATGGAAAAGGGCCGCAGGTGTGTACTGGAAATAATTAAAATGGGAGATGGTAGTTGGCCAAAAAATGCTCAAGGAGTTTTGATACCAAAATCGAAATGCTTGGACACGATTGAAATTCATATCACCGAGAGATTAATTTAGGATGCATTGACTGTCCAAAAATTAATCCGTTTCGTCACATAGTTTCGGAGATTTTGAAGGTTCAAGTTGAGTTTTGTTCGAGTATTATTAACGGGTTATACGCAGTTAGAAATTTAAAAAAAATCGATTTTTTTATTGCATTTTCGGAATTTACAAATATGTGAGTATATTCCCTGAAAAATTCAAATCGATCCAGCGAATATTCTCGGAAATACACACATATTTGTAAGGACGCTCGGAGCGCGTCTCCGAGCGTCCGAGAAACTTCAAACGCGTTTTTCGCAAAACGGTGTTTTCAAAGTCGGTGAGGACGATTTCTCAAAAACGGCTCAACCGATCGGTCTGCAATTTTAACACAACCTTGTCAGATATATTCTTCAGGTATTGATCGAAGGAATAAGATTTCCGATAATTATTTCCATTTTTTTTCAACGATTTAACGAAAAAAATTTGGTCGAAAATCGAAATTGTTTCTTTCCGGAGCCACCATTTTGTCAAAAATTAAAATTTCGACTATTCCTTCGATCAATACCTGGATTTATCTATCCCCTAAAAGAATCTTTTTGGTTTTTTCATTTTAGATAATCCAAACCGGAGATACTTTGCTCACCGCCGGACACTTTTTTTTCGGGGACCTCCAGGAGACTTCCTACAGGAGCAATGTTAATGAATATTTTTGAAAATAAAAAATGCCAATCTAAAGCTAAAAGATGCCACTACACTGCCTAATACTTTTCTTTTTGCCCAAATGAAATCCTTTTCCAGAAACAATTCGTGAAGAAACGACTTTTTTTGGCCTTGCAACTGCGTATAACGCCTTAATGAACCAAGTGGATAAATCGCTTAATTTTTTAACACGACATTCCTGACACTTATCGCAGTTCGTTCACATTTTTTAATTTTAATCGAAGCATTATTTAAGGAGAGATATACACCTAGATGGTCGAGGTCGAGGATTTAGAAGCTTTGAACATTCCGTCGACCGTAGAAGACCTACACCATGGGCCTGGTATCGTTGATTCCATGTAAGTTGACAAATTTCATGATTTATTTATTCCCAAATTTTCAAACGCGTTTTTCTCAAAATCACGTTTTCCAAATCGGTACCCAAAATTTCTCGAAAACCAGTGAACCGATTGCCTTGAGGTTTTTTGTGGTTCTTCTATACACCATTATCTAGTACTTGTCATAGGACTTTTTTTTCCGTTACTTAGTTTTTGTTTTATAGGCAAAAAAATAACTAATTTTTGGCCAAAAAATCACTATTTATGTTCAAACGTCCGCCATTTAGTCATAAATCGATATTTTCAAAATCGGCTATGACAAGTACTGGATTATAGTATCTAATTTGATAATCTTTTTGGTTTTTTTTTTTCAGATGATTTTTGAAGAAACGCCAGTGCGTACCGTATACGCAGATTTTTTTACGACGCTCCAAGGATCATACAATATCCTTGTATATTTTTGATATTTTTGAATAAAGAAAATTAAACATATTTTTAAATGTATATACTTTTAGATAATTAAAACCCCAATCCGAAATTTCAAATAGTTTTCCTTGAAAAAATTCACAAAAATGACCTTCTTCCGGCTCCTAGATGTATATCTCCCCTTAAACCCCTACAGCCCTATAGGTAGTGTTTACGAAGTGCCACGTGTAGTACCGTATGGATGAAGGTTCAAGTTGAACCTTCATGGCACGTGGCACTTCGTAAAAACTAGTTATAGGGCTGTAGGCGTTAAAATAATGCTTTAATTTCAATTCAAAAAACTGAACAAACTGCGATTAGTGGCAGGAATGTCGTGTTAAAAAATTAAGCGGTTTCTCCACTTGGTTCATGAGTAATACTCGAAGAAAACTCAAATTGAACCTTCAAAATCTCCGAAACTAGGTGGTGAAACGGATTAATTTTTGGACAGTTAATGCATCCTAAATTAATCTCTCCGTGATATGAATTTCAATCGTCTACATTTCGATTTTGGTGTCGAAACTCCTTAAGGGAAGAAGTAAGAGCAATTATAAATGGTAACCCATCAAAATGGGGAACAGAAATAAAAGAAGCAATGGAAAGCGTAGGTGAGGGGGCAAACTGGCAAGCCGTATGAAATGGAAATGTAAGGGAGCTGGAAAGAAAAATAGAGGCATAAAAATTAAAATTCAACAAGAAATTCAATACGATTGGAGCGAAATTGATGGGTCAACATACTGCAAGGAATCTAAACATAGGAATCTAAATATAGAAAAACGGTTTTAAGCGGTGAAACGCACCCTCGAAAATAGGGGTGTTTTTAGTTTTTCGTCGATAACGTTATCCTTCTCATCTCCAATGTATAGTACACAAAAAAATAAACATTGTTGCAATTTGAATTTTTTTATATCTCGTACCGTTAAAACGTTATCGACGAAAAACATCCCCATCTTTGAGGGTGCGTTTCACCACTTAAAACCGTTTTTCCGCCGATAAAAAAAAATACGTGTCTCTTAGTTTTTGATACTCTTCCACGTAAAAAAGTTTCAACAAAGTCGGAGGAGGACACCAAAGTGGAGTTCCTTGTAAGATAAATATAAGAAAGCCAATGCAAATAATTTTCGTAAATGAGAAGGTAGGGGCATTTATTTTAATACCCTTAAAAAGGGTATACAAGGGAAAAAAACAACTACATTTTTTTTACTGCCCTGACAGTCATTTTCCAATAACAATCTCCGAACTTTTCAATGTATTCGGTTTGTTAGCATATTTTTACTTGGCTACAGAGCACTGCAATGATAGAGCTGCATTTTTTGAGACTTGGTACTTAAAATAATATTCTTAAAAACGTCGCAACGATAATTTCTTAAATGAATTTGCCAAATTTTACGACTTTTTGCATCCAAGTGAACCTCACACAGTAATAAAATAGACCTTTTTCGTATTTAGAACTGTTTTTTTACTACGGTCGTAATTATATCGTTGATGCGAAAAAAATATTAACCTCGATCCCCATAGTGCGAAAAGAGCCGTTCGAGGAAACTTTCGTCACTGCCACCGGGGCATATGGTTTCCTCATCCAGTAGCCATAAAAGTCCTTTTCTCTCGGCCTGACGACTCCCACTGAGGTCACTCTGGCTCGTTCGTAGCATCGTGGCACTTTGTTGTCCACGATCGAGAAGCGAGACTAGTGCCTGGGGCGAACCGATCGAATCGACGTCGTAGTCCTCGTCGCAATCGACGTCTATACCCTCCTGCACGTACCTGTCGGACAAATTTCATTTGTCAAAATAAATGTCATCATTAGACATGGTAAATTCAATTGATTTTGATTTAAGAGGCTACAGGACTATTGAAGAAGAAAAAAAACAGATTCATCTGTAGTATTGATTCTGAAAGCTTCATCCTTTATGGACAATCAAAACGATTTTTTGTAGAATTTTCGAAACGAGGAAATTTGTCGAGCAATAATGATTTTCATCCACTAGCTTTGAAAATTTGAAAAGGCTGTTCATTTACAATAAACAGCCTTTAAAACTCGCGAACAATTTACATTTTAAATAAATACAACAATTTCAGTGAGAAGGCCTGCTTATTTTTTAATACGTTGTCGAATCGTGATTCTATTTTTGAGACGCAAATAACCAAATTATGTTCTAATTGGAGCCTATTTCTCTTCTTAGTTTCCATGTTCAACATTAAAGAGAACGTTATAGTCCACTAAAAGCGACGAAAACCCAGCACTCTAAGCGTAGAACTAGAATTTTTTACTGAAGCTAGATGGTTGCATACTGAAAGTAACCCCAATGAAATGGTACCTCTCAACTCGCCTTAACCCTAAGAAATAGGGGTTGAAAACTGAAAAATCACCGTATCTCGGTAATTAATGCCCCGATCGAAAAATGTTTTCAACAAAAATTGTTTGGAATAATAAAATACGTATAAAGTTATCTGACGTCCAATCCCCTATCTTTGAAAATAGCGGCACAAAAACGCGAGAGCACCACTGACCTAGAATTTTCTATTCGTTTTTGTGACGCTGTTTTAAAAGATAGAGGGTTGGGCGTCAGACAACTTTATACGTATTTTATTATCCTAAACAACTTTTGTTCGAAATATTTTTTGATCGGGCTATTCATTATCGAGATACGGCGATTTTCCAGTTTTCAACCCCTATTTCTTAGGGTTGGGGCGAGTTGAGAAGCACCATTTCATTCGGGTTACTTTCAGTACGCAACCATCTAGCTTCAGTAAAAACTTCTAATTCTACGCTAAAAGTACTGGGTTTTCGTCTCTCTTACTCGACTATTAGTTCACATAAGTACGAAGTGGCGAATGGCATTAATAATTTCAAAGCTTCCCTTGCCAGCTCAGCAGGGAGGGGAGGTCGCCAGAATTTTTTTACCTGTAAAGGGGTCGCGTATTGAAGAAGGTTGAAAAACACTGCTCTGCAGCTTTAACGGAAGAACCGATTCAGATGAATCTCTACGCAATTAAAAGGAAATTCAATTTGCGAGGCCATCAGGAAGCGAATTTTGTCAGAAAATGATTTAAAAATATTTTTTTTCGTCCGTTGAAGCAAAAAAAATTGTGTTTTTTTCCAAACGGCTACAATTTTGAAATCCAGGGGTTTTTTCAGAAAATAAAGAACTATGACGCCCCCCCCCCCCCCCAAATTGAGTCTAGTCTAATAATTTTTAACCCGTTTTCGTTTCAAATGAACTGGCAAGGCTGTTGAGCGCCCCGCCCAGCCCAACACACGCCGTACATGGCTTCATTTGACGGGAGCTGGAGCCGCCATATTGGATTCTTTTTTCACAAATAAAATTGGAATTTGCTCTCCATTGATAGGAGAATAAAATACGTTGGAACCAATTTCCAAAAGTATTTATTTTGTGTAAAAAAATTCCCGAATTCATGCATTTTTCATGCTCGTCGACGGTAACCTCTCGTTAAGGCGGGATATACATTTACAACGATCAAAAAATCGATTTCTTTTTTTTCTGCTTCAAACGATAGAACTATATATGTAGAATATTTTCCTAAAGTTTCAAAGCGAAATTCGTAAAAACTCCAAACGTTACAGCCCGTCAACGCTGGCATGCAGGATTACTCAAAAACTATTAAGCCGATTGAGTCGAAACTTGGTAGAAATATTGATAATATCGGTACCTTCTACTTGACGAGAATTGTTTTGAAAAATTGAAAAAAAAAACGACTTTTTTAATCCACATTTTACAGAAATGTTTCGTGAAATGTTGATTTTTTTTGCAAACGCGTTCCATTTTCTTAAATTTGCATTTTCTTCATTTTAATTACCGTCACATAGAAACTATGCATGTTCTAACTGAAAAAATGTTTGAACTTTTTTGCAAATCAAAGTCTACGCGAAGTTAGACTGCACGCCGATTCGCAACTCCCGCGGCGACCTTGCTGTAACACTCTGCCACAGCTCCGTAATTTTGATAATGAATTAATTAAAAAATTGTTTTGTATACTTAAATATACTATTAAATTATACCTAAAGTTTGATAATTGTAGAATAATTATTTCTTAATTTAAAAACTCTATATTGCTTATTTCTTTTCCTGTCTAAATGTATATCCCGCCTTAAACGATACGATTGAAAAAATGGCTTACCTGTCTCTCGGTGCGACAAGGGTCGTATGATGAAAAAGCAGTTGCAGACGTTCCTGCAGGTAGTTGTGACATAGGTCCTCAAAAGTGGCACCGGTCTGACGACCGCAAGACGCTGGATTTTGAAAGCCAGGCGCGTCGCAGAGCAATAACGACGAGACTGTGTGTACCGGTGAAGAAATTGATCTGAAAAATGAAAACGTTATTTTTTAGATGAAATCTAAATAGATTAACTATTCATATTGTATCTAAGTAGCTGTATATACTCTTCACGAATTATATAAAGAAACCTGTCTATCTATCTATCGGATTGTGGGGAAGGTCGTTGGAAGGCAATGAAAATGAATTTTTTTCGGCCCACTGCCTGTTAAAATTAATAAAACGTTTTTTATTCTCCTTGTCAGAGATGCGTAATGCAACTTTGCGAATAAAACTTTTCGGGCAATGATAAAAATCGATAATTGCATACTAATATCATAAAAATGCATCGCCTGTTTGTTGATTCATTTTTGTTCATCATCGTTGCAATGCAATAATTTTTTTACATCGAACTACCCATTTTTTCGTCACATTTATGCTACATAAATTCTCCAAACGTATCTCCAGCATCTTATTAGAGATTCACGAGGTAAATCTCCAAAAAGTATTTAGATCGAAGTAAAAGAAAATTGAAATAAAATATGAAACAATTTACGTTGCTTCCAAACAATGCAACTTCAACACCATTGCACCGGATCATTTCCTTCACAATTGGTGTTTAGGCTATTGAAGTTTATATCGTTGGAACTCAACGAAAATTCAATTTTTCAATCATCAACTTCCCACCATTCACATTTTTTCAGTAGTTTCAGGCTACGTGAATGCCTCAAATATTTTTTACGACTTTTTCTAAGTTCTACAATCCAAATTTTCGAAATCATTCTTCGGGTGTTAAAAATAATTGAAAAATAAGAGAATTTTCGTTGCGTCCCAGCGATGCACACTTTGAGACCATTGCTATTTTCCTTTCCTGAATTTTGCACCGTTGGAATGCAACGGAAATTCTTTTTTCTTCCTTTATGTCTTTATTTTCATCATTATCGAAAATATTTTCCAGCCAATTTGTGTTGTAGATTTGTAACAAGCATTCTAAAAAAAACCTTTGAGTTATTTTTCTAGCCCCAATCCGTCAAAACAATATTTTTCCAACCCAAAAAAGAGAATTTCCGTTGCGTTTTAACGATGCGAACTTCAAGATCACAAACGAAGAACCAAAAGTTGGCGTTCGATCTATGGGAAATTTTGAACCGAATAAATATTTCAAACCCTTCCAAAGGCTTTATTCCGCGTAGACTTGCGTTGAATGCTCCATAATGTAATGTGCTCCCGAAATGTTTCATTAATGAACACGTTGAATTGTGTTGAATAGCATTGACAATAAGTATCAAGCATATCTGAACAGATATTTCATTTATCATACAAACTTGGCTACCCCCTTTTCCCACTAAGGATTCAATTTCCAAAAACGCTGAAATTTCATTAATTGTGTCTAGGAGCAGTAATACAAAGTTTCAAGTAAATTTGACCCGATTTTTTTCATTTTCCGTACAAACGTTGTCACCCCCTTGCGTTTAGGAGTTGAATTTCAAAAACGCTAAAATACGTGTTTTATTAATTGTGTTGAAGAGCTTTAACACTAAATTTCAAGTAAATCTTCTGACCAGATTTTTTTACTTTAAATACAAACTTTGCCACCCTTTTTATCCCCTTAGAGTTTGAATTTCCAAAAAAGCTGAAATACGTGTTTCATTAATTGTATCAAAAAGCACGAATGCCAAATTTCAAGTAAATCCAACCACATTTTTTTCAATTTCCATACAAACTTCGCCACTCCTTTTCTCCCCTTGAGGATTGAATTTCGAAAAATCCCTTCTCAGTGGGTACTTACGTCACAAAAGCAACCTACCGACGAAATTTCATGGAATTAGCTTCAGCGGTTTTGGCTCGGCGTTGATGAGTCCGTCAGGACGTGTTCTTTTCATATGTCATTCAATTCAATATTCATTCATTATCAATCAATATGCAAATTTAATTAATATATTTATATGCATATATGTGTGTGTATGTATGTCTATGTGTATATATATATAATAAACTTCCGAAATGGTACAGTGAATAAACAGTACACGTGTTTAAAGGAGCCAACAGTTCAGGAACCCGAAGTTCCTGAACGGATTATTATAAGGGAATGACGAATTATTTAATGAATAAATAAACAGTAACCAAAAAAGTGGTATAAATGATAAAACTTCAATGGGGGTACATATATATATATATATGAGGCGATCCATGTCACTTCAGCCAGTAAAAAAAAATCCACAAATAATTTTGAAAAATCGAGTTACTTTATTGAAAAATATTCACCGAGTGACGACATTTAAAAAACAAAATTCTGACGTTTTTTCTCGTTGATTACCATTTTTTAACATTTTTCCATTCAAATGGCTGTATCTTTGGCAAAATTTGACGTATTTACATTCGTAAAAAACGAAAATATGCGTCTTTTTCTAGCCTTTCAGAAAAAAATTACTTTAGATTTTATTGAGCAAGTCGAACGTCCGTTTCAGGGCAAAATATGCAAAAATATTTTCTTTCTCAAGGAAACACAATCGTTATATTATTTTAAAAAATTTCCCCGAATTGTGAATACGAAAAACGGGTTTTTGGTATTTTTTATATTATGGGATTCCTAAACACCGTGAAGTAACAGCTATTTTTTTTTCTCTATTAATACTCGATTGAAGAGTGTGGAGCACTCGCTGTATGTTTACCAGGTTTTTCAAATACATATGACATAAATGTCATATGTATGAAATACATATATTTCATATGTATTTCAAAAACCTGGTAAACATACAGCGAGTGCTTCACACTCTTTAATCGAATATTAATAAAAATAAAAAAATAGCTGTTACTTCACGATGTTTAGGAATCCCATAATATAAAAAATATCAAAAATCCGTTTTTTGTATTCACAATTCGGGGAAATTAAAAAAAAATAAAAAACGAGTGTATTTCCTTGAAAAAAAAAATATTTTTGCATATTTTGCCCCGAACGGACGTTTGACTTACTCAATAAAATCTAAAGTAATTTTTTTCAGGAAAGCCATAAAAAGACGCACATTTTCGTTTTTTACGAATGTAAATACGTCATATGCTGCCAAAGATACAGCCATTTGAATGGAAAAATGGTAAAAAATGGCAATCAACGAGAAAAAACGTCAGAATTTTCATTTTAATTTCGACACTCGGTAAATATTTTTCAATAAAGTAACTCGATTCTTCAAAATTACATACATTTATATATAATACATACATACACACACACATATATATATATATATACACGTTAGCGGCACTAACTTGTTGATAAGTGCAGCAACGCAATGAAAAATTTCCGAATACAATCCGACGAGAAGTCCCTCGAGTGCGTCGAGTCCCGACAGGTCTTTGCTGCTCTCGGTTGGACTGGGTGTCCTGAGAGCGGGCCTGGGTCCGCTCGGAGTTCCTCCGCCACCTCCGTTACTCGAGAAAACCATACGACTGAGTTCCTCGACCGTCGTGCCGAGCAAATTCGCCGCTCTCTCGGCGCACTCGACGCGGGCAAATTGCCATCTGCTCTGGGAACTCGTTCCCGCTTTGACAGCTCCGGCACAACTGAGATGATAGATACCCGCGAGCACGAGCCATATGACCTTTTCCTCGGATTCCGTAACACCGAGAATCTTAAGGGCCGCGACGATCCGATTGAATTCGACCATCGCACGTTGCTTGTCCTCGTGCTTCTGCAGTGGCGTTATAAAGGGATTGTTCTCGGCGACGAGATTCGTCAGATTGAGCTCCTTTCGAAGTGCACCCTCCGCACCCGCCAACAATCTGTAGACCGCGTGAAACGTCGGATCGCCGTTCACCCGTCGACCTATTCGCGTCTTTTCCAAAAGCAAAACCTGCGGAACGACGAAATTATTATTATTTGATGTTTTGTTATTTTTCGTCGCCGTGATTTATTCGCAATTTTGGTCTACCGAGTCACGTCGAAAGGTTTAATTTGCGTGGCCTCTTTTTCAACGATATTCCATTCGATCGATATCCAAAATGAATGGTTGTATTTTACGTAACGTGTTGCACAAGTGAACGAAAGGTGCAATCTTGGACTTTGAGCGACTCGATGACTCGAGATATTGAGATTGTTATGTGTATGCAAATTATGAAATTTGGGAACGACGAATGAAGCTGCGCTCCTTGTTGCTGCTTGTGACATTTGCAGAGCGCCATATTTTGGGGGCATGAGGAGGGCTCTTCCGAATCATTATTTTTATTACTATTTAATATAGTAGTACTTTATATAGTATTAATACTTAAGGGGTTACCCCCACTCGCGATTTTGAAAAAATCGATTTTTTTTATTGCATTTTTTTGAAGTATAAGTATCCGGGCCCATACTTCTGTATGGGCCCGGAATAGATGACTCTATGTAAGTTTACAAAATAAAATATTTTCTTCGTGTAAACTGAAATTGAAACTTTAAACGCGTTTTTCTCAAAATGGCATTTCTGAAGTCGGTGACCAAGATTACTCGAACACTAATGAACCGATCTTCTTGAAATTTTGCAGGCTTATTTAATACATAAAAATGTAGTCTTTAATCGTTCGATTTTTTTTTCGGAAAAAAAATGGCCGTTTTGTAGCCAAAACGGCCGTTTTTTTTTCGTTAAAATCGAACCATTAACTTTGACTGTCCGCCATTTTGTGAAAAATGAATATTTTTTAAAATCCTTCGATTAAAGACTAGTTTATACTTATATTTGACTAAATCCATCCGAATTTTTTTTTCGGATGATCCACTTCGCCGCAATGTTGGTCACCGCAAACCATGTATATAAAAACATTATTTCATTGACGGCCATTTGCCACTAAACAATGTAATATTTTTCAATAAAAAAATTACTGAAAGTTCTTCAAGATGTGTTCTTTAAGATGGTATATTGATCGATTAAAAAAGTTTTGTTGTTTTCTTTAAAAAAAATTCATGAAAAAGGCCTTTTTTTAGCGCTACAAGTGGGGGTAATGCCTTAATAAAAACGAGTCGCAATCAATTATTATAGCCAATGATATAATAATTGGTATAAATTTATTTCATAAAAACTGGTATAAAAAAATTCGCGAAAATGAAGTAGTTTCAGTCATTTTTACATTTTTGCTCTGAAAAGTCGCGGCTACGAAAATTCTTCTGCTAGTCACATTTTTCCAAGTTTTATCATTAATAGTATCTTCAATCATTCGGTGACGCCCTGTTTTTATGGCCGTTACGGAATCCTTCGATTTTTTACACGCGTGAGCAGTTTACATCAGTCATCTAGAGTTATTTAGTGCATAAATTATTAGATAGAAATGTCGCCTGCGTGTCATCACCATAAAGCGCCGTATAAATGAGACGATTTTTAAAGTCGTAATTTTTCGTTGAATGTTTGGTAAGGTGGCTTAAAATTTCCCCACTATACTGGAATATATTTTTACTTGATGATACACTAAAATCAGTTGATTGTCAGATATTCGGATTTCTGAAAGGAATACTTTAACTGATATTTGTCACGTTTTTTTCAAACTCGTTCGAAAAGCAAGATGTTACGATCTGTGAATAAATTACCGCGCAATATTGAATGACGTTGAAGTTTGCATCGTTGGAAAGCAACGAAAATTATTATTTTTCAACTTCCCTAATTTTCTATATGGGACAGTCGTGCTGTCGCTGAAAAACCTCGTAATCGGAAAAAATTGGAAGGTTAGTTTTCAGACAGGTGATTTTGTAGGTGCCACGGCTGCTGAATCCAAATTTACCTAAAAATCGGGGTGTAAGGTTTTTTTTTAGGGGATGAAAGAGGATGGGGCTGGATTAATGCCAAACTACAACCCCTACGAGGTCGGCGCCGTGAGACAAAATGTGCAGAAAAATCCGGGCTTTAGTTTTGCCCGCAGCGCCGAAGTCGTGAAAGTTCATTTTGGGGGTGAAAAAGTGGGGTGAAATTTTGAAAAATCGGTTTTAATTCTATAACTTTTTAGAAAAAAATCGTACACTTTTTGTTCAAATGGGAAAGTTATAGCCCTTGAAAAGCCGCGTCGATCGATTATTCGATCATCACTCTCCGATAATATCTTCACCCCTAAAAAAATGTTTAAAATACAAAAAAAATTGTTCATTGAATAACTCAAAAACAATCGATTTTTCGGGTATGGTTCAAATGTACGAAATGTAGAGAATAATTTTCTCCATATTTTCGTTTCTATGGACCACCCTTGAATTTTGATTTCCCAACCCCTCTCGGAGGTTGAAAATTCAAAATGAAATTCTGGGAAAACTATTGACCGCACGAATTCGCCGCCGTGGAAGAATTTGTAGCTTGAACCCTCAACTACATTTTTGTCCACAGCGCCAAACTCGTATCTCTTTATTTTCAGTCAATAGTTTTCCCAGAATTTCATTTTGAATTTTCAACCCCTGAGAGGGGTTCGAAAAAGCAAAATTCAAGGATGGTCCATAGGAACGAAAATATAGAGAAAATTATTCTCCACATTTCGTACATTTAAACCATCCCCGAAAAATCGATTGTTTTTGAGTTATTCAATAAACAATTATTTTTTATACTTCAACAATTCTTTTGGGGATGAAGATATTATTGTAGAGCGATGATAAAATACTCGATCGACGCGTCTTTTCAAGGGCTACGACGTTCCCATTTGAACAAAAATTGTATGAATTTTTCCTAAAGAGTTATCGAATGAAAACTGATTTTTCAAAATTTCATTCCACTTTTTCACCCCCAAAATGAACTTCCACGACTTTGGCGCTGTGGACAAAAATAAAGCCCGGATTATTCTGAACATTCTGTCTCCCGGCGCCAACCTCGTGGGGGTTGTAGTTTGGCATTAATCCACCCCCATCCCCTTTCATCACCTGTCAAAAAACTAGACTTCTAATTTTTTCCAATCCCAATATACAGCACATCTGTACTGTAGATCTAAGCTGCAAAAAACACGTAAATGTTTTTCAGGAGCCTTATTGAGCGATCTACAACCTAAATCTGCAAAAAATAATTTTATATCATGATAGAAATAAGAAATAAAAAAAAAGACGTTTCGTTGCATTCCAACGATGCAAACTTCAACCCCATCAATATTGATCATTCCTCAAAAATGGTACTTCAATTTCAGCAGAGTCGTTTCGCCAAAATTTCAAAAGGAAAACGTTCACCATTGATACCGTCTTTTCGACAGGGAAATTCTTACTTGCAACGACGCCGAGGCGATTTGGCCAGACTGATCAAAGTCGAGACTGAAGAGCTGACTGAAACGAGTGGCGTTGGAATTCATGTGAGTTCTGCTGTTCCCGAAGGCTTCGAGAACCGTGAAGAGAGCGTTGAGCTTCTCAATCGTAAGAATCTGCAACAACCGTTCAATCATTTGTCAGAAAAAAAAATCAATTTTCCAATTTTTTTTCGTTCTCAAAAACTCAAAATCGTTAAATGAAAGTGGTCTTTGACTTTGACGTCTGAGAATTGATGATAATTTAACGAATGACGAGAAATACGATCGAGACCTTGTTGACGGTGCCAGCCGCGAGGACGAGATAGTGCAACGCGTGTTTGAAATTCGTAGTTTTTCCAGCACCGCTGCGACCGAGAAAAACGAGAGAGTGATCCCTTCGAGTCGCCAACATCCCGCGATAAGCCGACTGAGCCATTGCGTAGATATGGGGTGGCATGTCCTCGCTCTTGCAGCCTCTGAACATGTGCACCACCTTGAAAAATCAAGTATACGTATTGGAAATTGCATTTGCGGATAATAGGAACTTGCATGCGTTAAGGGGTTAGGCCACAGTAGAATTTTCAAAAAATCGATTTTTTTCTCGCTAAAACGATGCCTTATCATCATAAGAATAAGTTACTATTCGATTTATAGCAAGACATTTTTTTTCACCGACTGAGCGTATAACGTAAGCCCACCTCTGGCACGGCCATAGAGTACCTAAAACTAAAATATTAGTAGTCGGCCATTTTGTACATCGGAAATAAATATATTTTTTTTTCTAACAGCTTGATATACTAAATGTGTAATTAATTTTATGAACGAATCACTTTTTCATACGAAAAAAAATTATCAAATTCGCACAAGATTTTATACCCGTTACTGTGGCCCCTTAACGGGCTACATCGAACTAACCTCCAAATCCACGTGTGTTATTTATTACACGTAAGGTGTGTAATGCGATGAATTAGCACGTGTAAACATACACAACTTAAAACAACGCGGTTATGTGTGTTACAGAAAATTCAAATGCATTTGATGTGCACTTTTGAACACTTGAAATGCATTAAATTTCAACGTGTTGTTGATGTCTTATTCAAAACATGCAACACGTGTAATTGCAGATTTTTACACCTTGAGATACCAAAGCGTGCGTAGTACACTACAAATCCAAGTGTATTACTTTAACACAGTTACACGTGTAAACACCTTGTGATCACTTTTTACACGTTTCCAAGTGTGTAATTCCGACATTCGCTCTACACGTTCTATATTACACACTTAAGTGTATCATTTCTATGTGTATCCAAACGTGTAAATGTGTAAACATCTAAACGTGTAAATGTCTGCAATTACATTTTAGATACACATCGAAATAATAAACACGTTTAGATATACATAGAAATAATACACTTAAGTGTGTAATATAAAACGTGTAGAGCGAATGTCGGAATTGCACACTTGGAAACATGTAATTCCGACATTCGCTCTACACGTTTTATATTACACACTTAAGTGTATTATTTCGATGTGTATCTAAACGTGTAGATGTGTAAACATCTAAACGTGTAAATGTTTGCAATTACATTTTAGATACACATAGAAATAATAAACACGTTTAGATATGCATAGAAATAATACACTTAAGTGTGTAATATAAAACGTGTAGAGCAAATGTCGGAATTACACACTTGGAAACGTGTAATTCCGACATTCGCTCTACACGTTTTATATTACACACTTAAGAGTATTATTTCTATGTGTATCTAAATGTGTAAATGTTTAATCATCTAAACGTGTAAATGTCTGCAATTACATTTTAGATACACATAGAAATAATACACTTAAGTGTGTACTATAAAACGTGTAGAGCGAATGTCGGAATTACACACTTGGAAACATGTAATTCCGACATTCGCTCTACACGTTTTATATTACACACTTAAGTGTATTATTTCGATGTGTATCTAAACGTGTAGATGTGTAAACATCTAAACGTGTGAATGTCTGCAATTAAATTTTAGATACACATAGAAATAATAAACACGTTTAGATATACATAGACATAATACACTTAAGTGTGTAAGATAAAACGTGTAGAGCGAATGTCGGAATTACACACTTGGAAACGTGTAATTCCGACATTCGCTCTACACGTTTTATATTACACACTTCAGTGTATTATTTCTATGTGTATCTAAACGTGTAGATGTGTAAACATCTAAACGTGTAAATGTCTGCAATTACATTTGAGATACGCATAGAAATAATAAACACGTTTAGATATACATAGAAATAATACACTTAAGTGTGTAAGATAAAACGTGTAGAGCGAACGTCGGAATTACACACTTGGAAACGTGTAATTCCGACATTCGCTCTACACGTTTTATATTACACACTTAAGAGTATTATTTCTATGTGTATCTAAACGTTTAGATGTGTACACATCTAAACGTGTAAGTGTCTGCAATTAAACGTGTTGCATGTTTTGAATAAGATGATGAAATTTAGACATGTTGAAATTTAATGCAGTTCAAGTGTTCGAAACTGAACATCAAATGTGTTTTGAACTTTCTGTAACACACATAACCGCGTTGTTTTAAGTTGTATGTGGCATTCACAGGTGTTAATTCCTCGAATTACACACCTTACGAGTAACACACATGGATCGATTCTATGTGCAGGGGAAACTTTGTCTTAAAAAAAACCATTTCAGGAGGTCAGGGAATGACGAATTATGATACAACGTTATTAAGGTAGAACTCTGAATGAAGTATTTCATTTTATTTTGGATTTATAGAATATTCTGTGCATTTAGTAGACGGACTGTGATGCCTTGAACGAACACCCATGCCGTGTATAAAAATTAATCAAATGACACATCTAATACGCGTGGAAGCAATACACTTAAGTGTGTAATGTAAAACGTGTAAAGCGAATGTCGGAATTGAACACTCGGAAATGTGTAAACAGTGACCACAAGGTGTTAACACATGTAACTGTGGTAAAACAACACTTGGATTTGCAGTGTAAGTGGGTAAAAAAACTGCATTTTCCAAAAGTATTTTTATTCGATAGTGATATTATTCGATGGTGATACTATCGAATAAAAATACTTTTGGAAAATGCAACCTTTTAGCGATTTTGCCAAAAAATTTTATTGGAATATTCCTAAAATTGAATGAGCTACAGCTTCCTACAGTGAGCTAACGAATCCTAACGAATCTCTAGGGAAGTTTGTTATATCGAGTTTTCGTTATATTGAGGTTTCATTGTATCGATGCCATGTTCCTTGAAATGTTCTTTAAAAAAAATATATATTAGTACTATAAATATAGGGATATTTTTTAAGAAAGAAAGGTTTAACTTCGAGTAATTTCTACAAGCAATGAGCAACAAGAGCATAATGTATATTATTATCTCGTTGTATCAAGGATTTCGTTATATCGAAGTTTAACTGTGCTTCGAACTTTAAAGGCGTTTTCCTCGAAACCCTGTTTCTAGTCGGTGGACATGATATCTCGAGAACCACTCGATGGATGGCTTCCAAATTTACAGGAGATACGATGAGAAACATTCAAAGATCTTTGACGATCACAATTTTTCAAAATCGATCTTCATTTTTTAATAGTTACGTAAAAACGACGACTTTTTTCATAGATATTGTATCCCCGAGTTCCAATTCGTCGCCAAGTTGTTTAAAAAAATTATTTGAAAAATCAACGATCGTCAACGACTCGTATTCATTGTTAACTTGAATATCCCGCTTGGTTTTTAGATTTCAGATGGATCATTTAAGCTGGAGAGTGTCCACCGCCTAACGTCGCGAAAAAAATGTCATCATCTGCCGGCGGCAATGTTTTTGTTGTTTTCCTTTATTTTTTGGTGATTTTTTTAAAAGCTCTCAAAATATGTACCTTTGGGTTAAAAAAAATGCATTTGTTTTTCACCAACCCTTTCCCAGAAGTAAAAAAATCTGAATTTGACCCTTTTTTCGGGCCAAGTAGATGTAGCCCCTTAAAAAAATCGTAACGTCTAAATACAGATGAAATTTGGAGCCAACCTTTTCGGAGTAAATGGCCAATGGCGCGACGGGATTTATGACAACCATATTTTCACCGGCGTAAGTGTGAATCAGGTTGCTCGCGTAACGTTGCCTGAGAGTGTGCAGAACGGATGACTCGTTTAAGAAACGAAGTTGCGACAGTTCCTCGGCTTTGTCGAATTGTGGAGGATTAGCCTGTAAATTGATTTAAAAAGTAGGGATTTTTCGTCGATCCTACATAAATAATAATAATAATAATAATATGGTTGATACCGATTTCGTACCGAGTGCCAAAATTTATAAATATTATATTGTGATAATTATAACAAAATTATTTTTGTAACCAAACTGTTAAAAGTTGTGCAAAGAAAACTCGAATTGATTGATAACAACAAAATGATGATAATGATAATATTTGAGGATAAAAAAAACACATGTTAAAATACCTTCTCCACGTCTTCCTCGTCGACGAGCAATCCCTCTCCGGTCGGTATCAAAAGGACCCTCAATTTCCCCGTGTCCGGATCCGCTGGACCACATCTCGTGGCCGATGTAAAGCCACCTCTGTGCAAAAGCCAAATTCTCTCGGATGCGTGCCACGCTTGTTCCTGGGCTAAATGCTCCTCGGTTCGCGCCTGTAACGAAAAAAACCATTCGTCAGTTCGATCGAATGTTCACTTCAAGTGCTCGCTTATATTTTAGTGAACGCGTTCACTTTTTTTAATACACCGTTTAGTGTCTGGAATTTTCTAAAATAATTAAGTCAATTGAGACAACGATGATTGAAAAAACAATTAATAATTAAATCAATTGAAACAATAATAAGGATTTTTTAAAAATAATTCACTCAATTGAAATGAAGATAAGTTTCTTCTTAAATGATTCAGTTTATTGAAACAACAATAAGGATGTTTTTACAATAATTAAAACGATTAAAACAACCATAGAGATTCTTTTCGATTAATTAAATCAATGAAAACAACGATGAAGATTTTTTTTAAATCATTAAATCAATTGAATCAAAGGTGAGGACTTTTGAAAAAGAATGAAATCAATTGGAACAAAGATAAGGATTTTATTAAATAATCAGAACCACTGAAACAATGTTAAGGATTTTTTTTAATGATTAAGTCAATTCAAATAAAGATGAGGATTTAAAAAAATGATTAACTCAATCGACACACGGGTAAGGGTTTTTTTAAATGATAACATCAATTAAAACAAACTATAAGGACTTTTTCAAATAATCAAATCCATTGAAAGAAAGATAAGGATTTGTTGAAAATAAACAAATCACTTGAATCAAAGACGACGAATATGTTTAAATAATTAAATGAGTAAAAAAAAAGATAAGCATTTTTATTCAAATAATCCGAACATGGAAGTAACGACAAAACGAAATAAAAATCGGTAATTCGAAGAAAAGAAAAACACTCCGGCCAAATTAAAAAAAAACACAATCCACAACAAAATTGGAGCTAAATTGAATATCGAGCGTTCTTGATTCGCGGTATAAATACCAAAATAGTGTTTCGCGACAGGCAGAAAAGTTTTGCCCGAAGAAAATCGTGTTCGCGAACGATACGGTTGATTTTCGTTATAAATTCGTCGATGTAAAATAGAATGTAAATGGATATCGCGATGTACGAGAGAACGATCATCTCGTTGGTTTCTCGCGTGTATACGAGGCACACGCTCCGGACGGAGAGCCTCAGGGAGAGCTCGACTCGGTCGACTGGCGCAACGGGCAAATACACGTGTTTAATGCCGACAGTTTTACCTCGTCTCGGGTTGCTACTTGGAATCCCGCAACTCCAACTACGTAGGTGGGTGTGTGATTGCTGTACGCGCAATGGGCATTAATTCCATTCGATTCCGTTCGATCACCTTGCGGTATTCAGTGACACGCGCGCGCGCGCGCCCTCGTAACAACCGGGAAAAATACAGTTTTACCGGGAACCCGCGACGCAAAGGAGTATCGACTATTATGAGATATCGAGAACAGGTGTATACCGTAACGAGACTCCCGTTTCCAATATCCTTTTTTCCAAACACTTTCAGCCGAGAGAAAAAGAAAACAAACAGGATCAATTTTTCTCCGCTTGAGTATTGCAACTTTCACGTAATCAATTTAGCGCGCTCGTTCGGACAACGAATTATCGAGACATGCTGAAGTATTGTAATTGAAGTGAATGTAGAAGTTTCCATCATTGGGATATAACGAATTTTTTTTTTTCCTTTATGCCCAATTTTATTTGTACAATCAGGCTAAAAAAACACCAAAACATTTTTAAAGATTCGTAACGGGGTTCCATAACCTCAACTTGGAGAAAAGGATTGAGATAGTAATGGAAATGAAGAAATGAGAAAATAAAGAGTTTTCGTTGGAGTCTGATGACGTAAACTTCATGGTGCATCGTTGGATTGCAACGAAAGTCCTCCTTTTTTAATTTCTTTATTTTTAGCGACGTCTGAACTCTTCTTTTGCAGTTTTAGGTCATGGATCCCTAATAATGTTGTTGAAGTCTGCATCGTTGGAACGCATCGAAAGTTGTTTTCAAGGTTTGGTTTTCCATAGTTTTACTATTATAGAACATCACTTTTTGATAGATTTATATTGTAGATCGGTAAAGAAATTTTTAATATGTAAAGTTGTTAATATGTTTAATATGTTTAATATGTAATGTAAAGGCGGATTTTTGTAGGCAAAAACTGCCAGAAGAAATTAAGGAGCTATACCAGTGCGACACTTTCAAAAATCGATATTTTTGCCTTTTCGACAGTTTATACTTTCAAGAATATCCTGTAAAAATTTCAAGGCCGTATCTCTAATCATTTTATCTTGCAAAAATCGATAGTTAAATCTTTAAAAGCGTTTTTTCTCGAAATGAGATTTTTCAAATTTGCTGACATTGTAACTCAAAGAGCAATTATCCGATTGACTTGAAATTTGAACTGAGTAGTCTTGAATATATTTACTCTACAATGACGTAGGATATTTTTGATTGGATGAAAATTGACGATTTCGCATTGAAAAAAAAACGACCATTTTATGGGCAAGAAAACAGACTTTTTTTTCATAGCTACGCCATTTTGTTAGATTTTGATATTTTTCGAAAATCCTACGTCATTGTACAGGAAATACCTTCCAGTTTGACGACATTTTTTCCTGTTTCGTTTTCAGCTACTCAATCGGCTGGAATCATGTCAGCAGTGGAGGAATTTTTTTTTGGCGCCTCCGAAGGCACCGCATACGTCGCTTGGATCTCACTATTTTTCTATGAAAAAATTATGTAATATAGGTCAAATATAGCCAAATATATTCTTAATTTTTCGAAACATTTAATTGAGTACTTTTCTTCCAATAAATTCCCGAAAATCACCCAAATTTTCGGCGTTCACACTGCCCCTCAAAGGAATTCAGAAATATTCATTTTCATTGCTTTCCAACGATGCAAACTTCAACCTCGTCCCTAATTTTTTTGGCACATTCAGTCTAAAAAACACCGAACCATTTTTGTGGGTCCTTATCAGGTTTCCATAATCTAAACTCGGAAAAAAGGATTGAGATAGTGATAAAAATAAAGAAATGAAAAAATTAAGAATTTCCGTTGCATTGCATTCGTTGCATCGCATCCGATGATGCAAGCTTGATGGTGTTTGCATCGTTGGACTGCAACGAAATTACTCCTTTTTTCATTTCTTTATTTTTATCATCATCTAAACTCTTCTGTTGCAGTTTTAGGTCATGGATCCCTAATAATGTTGCTGAAGTTCGCATCGTTGGAATGTGGCGAAAGTTATTTTTTTACATTTTGTTTTGCTTTTTTTTTATTATTGTAGAACATCGTTTGTGATGGATTTATGTTGTAGATCGCTAGAGAAATATAGTGAAAAATGGTTGCCGGATTTTCGTAGGCAATAACTGCCAGAAGAAATTAACTCTCCTTGGTCACCGTGGGTAAATTTTACCCAGACCTAACTTTGGGTCTAACTATGTAGGGGTCCTAGTTTGAAGTGCCACTATGCCACTATTTTTCCCCTAGAAGTACCAGGTCTGAAAAGTATCCTGTTCCAATTTTACTTGAAACTATCGAAAATTACGAAAGTTATTATTTTTTGAGTGAAAACGTGTATTTTTTGACAATTTGACCTATTCACGATTTTTTTTAAACATGTTGACATTTGAATTTTGACATACCGACTTTTTACACATGTTCTAGAATGTTCAAAGTATTTTTTGGTATTGTTTGAATCCCGACCGGACTAATAGTTTTCGGACAGCAACCATTTGGAACGTGGCCGGGTGAATTTTACCCAGTGTGACCACTATATTATTCTACCGAAGTGTGATTACGGAGGATTAAGCGGAGATATACACCTAGATGGTCGAGGTCGAGAATTTAGAAGCTATGAACATTCCGTCGATCGTAGAAGACCTACACTATGGGCCTGGTATCGATGATTCCATGTAAGTTGACAAATTTCATGATTTATTCATTCCCAAATTTTCAAACGCGTTTTTCTCAAAACCACATTTTTCAAATCGGTACCCAAAATTTCTCGAAAACCAATGAACCGATTGCCTTGAGGTTTTTTGTGGTTATTCCATACACCAATATCTAGTACTTGTCATAGGATTTTCTTTCCGTTACTTAGTTTTTGTTTTATAGCCAAAATAATAACAAATTTTTGGCCCAAAAATCACTATTTATGTTCGAACGTCCGCCATTTTGTCATAAATCGGCATTTTCAAAATCGGCTATGACAAGTACTAGATTATAGTATCTAATTTAATAATCTTTTTGGTTTTTTTTTTTCAGATGATTTTTGAAGAAACGCCAGTGGGTACCGTATACGCAGATTTTTTTACGACGCTCCAAGGATCATAAAATATCCTCGTATATTTTTGATATTTTTAAATAAAGAAAATTAAACATATTTTTGAATATATATACTTTTAGACAATTAAAACCCCAAGCCGGAATTTCAAATAGTTTTCCTTGAAAAAATTCACAAAAATGACCTTTTTCCGGCTCCTAGGTGTATATCTAGGGGATTAGGATTAGGGACTGCAGTGGCAAGGCGTACATGGAATAGGCTGACAAATCTGCACTCATTTATTGTTTAAGACGTTACCCCCACTTGTAGCGCAAAAAAGGCCTTTTTCATGAATTTAAAAAAAAAACTACAAAACTTTTTTAATCGATCAATATACCATCTTAAAGAACACATCTTGAAAAACTTACAGTAATTTTTTTATTGAAAAATATTACATTGTTTAGTGGCAAATGGCCGTCAATGAAATAATGTTTTTATATACACGGTTTGCGGTGACCAACATTGCGGCGAAGTGGATCATCTGAAAAAAAAAAATGCGGATGGATGTAGTCAAATATAAGTATAAACTAGTCTTTAATCGAAGGATTTTGAAAAATATTCATTTTTCACAAAATGGCGGACAGTCAAATTTAATGGTTCGAGTTTAACGAAAAAAAACGGCCGTTTTTTGGCTATAAAACGGCCATTTTTTTCGAAAAAATAATCGAACGTTTAAAGACTACATTTTTATGTATTAAATAAGCCTGCAAAATTTCAAGAAGATCGGTTCATTACTGTTCGAGTAATCTTGGTCACCGACTTCGGAAATGCCATTTTGAGAAAAACGCGTTTAAAATTTCAATTTCAGTTTACACGAAGAAAATATTTTTTTTTAAACTTACATAGAGTCATCTATTCCGGGCCCATACTTCTGTATAGGCCCGGATACTTATACTTCAAAAAAATGCAATAAAAAAAATCGATTTTTTCAAAATCGCAAGTGGGGGTAACCCCTTAATATTGAAACATTTTTTTATACACTTCAAATATATATGAAAAGATACCTCAATGTTTACTAGGCTCACTTGTTTTTTCTCTTCTAAAAAAATTCCCGAAAAAAACGCTTTTGTGGATCTTCTAGTTCAGGCTCCCGCCTAAGATGATCGAGAGTTGTTCCACGGGCGTTCGTTCAGCGACGAGCCTATTCGTAAGCGTGCAGTCAATGCTAATTGACCGAATCGGTACGTGCAAAATGTTCGAGATCGCTCGCTCGATTCTCGAGCGAGTGTAACGTAACGCGTACATATTTATGTGCCTCGTGCGGCCGGAGAGATAATTAATCAGGGCGTTTCGTGCCACGACGCGAGAGATGAATGGAAGACCTTGTGTTCCAAAGCCCCAAGAGAGCTTCTGAAACGCTCGGATATCTCGCCAACGACCGATAGATGTTGTGTACGTCGTTCGCCTGCGTATGAATTCGCGATCACTTGACCGCTTTTGAACTCTGCAAACGCCCGAGCTAATTTTAATTCGCCTTCAGGGGTGCGCATACCTTCGGCTCGCGATAACGCGAGGGTGCGAGCGCAATTGTCAATTAACGCGGCATAACTGAATAACACGTTGTGCGATTATTGATGACGACGCTAACTGTAATTGCCGTTTTATCAAACGTCGTTTTTTAAATCGCCTCTGCAGGATATGCTTCAACCACGCCCAAGACTCGAGAGGATTTTTCCCCCGGATTAAGGGGGGAGATAGCTTTAATGCGAGGAAGAAATTTGCTGATTTTCGTGATTTTTTTTTTTTTATATTTCTTCACCATTTTTGAAACTTAGGGTATGTTTTATTACTATTTTTGGCTGGTACATGGTATTTTTTTTCCATTAAGCTTTCCTTGACACACTGGGTTATTTTAATTCGCACGAATTTGAAATAAAATGCTCACTTTCCCAAAACTGGAAGTTTTCAATAATTATTTTCGACAATTCAATTTCATACTTTGCGAAGTTTAATTATGGAGGCATATTAAGAAACGTTTAAGGTGTATCCTTGATTTTTTTAAATAAGAACCCACCGAAGGGTTGTTATTGGCAGGTGGATGAATTATTATGCGGGTCCAATTGACCCAGTGTGTCAAAGTCGTGGCCAATATAAGTGTGTCAAGGAAGGGTAGCTAAAAAAACTAATCGACCGGTTCTGATGAAGTTTTGTATAAATCATTTTAACGTTATTGTCTAAAACATGGCCGTAAATGTTTTTGAAAAAAATAAATAAAAATTATTTTTTGTTTGCAAAATGTAGACATTTTTTTACTACATTTTTCTTGTTCAATCGATTTTCGATATTTATCGATATTTATCGCTATTTCTTGGTTCATATTTGCGTATGAGCGTTACGCGATCATCACAGTGTAAAATTTTCAAAAAATCGATTTTTTTGTCGCATTATCCGATTTTATAAACGGTTATAAAGATGGACCTGGCATCACCGATTGATCGTAAGTAGACAATTTATATGAAAATTCCCCACTCAAAACTTTAAACGCGTTTTTCTCGAAATGTCGTTTTGCAAAACGGTGTGCACTCTCAAAGGAAGAGTTTTCAAGCTGTCCGTCTTAAATGTTGACACAACATTCTTCACGCTATTCTTTATCTTGCTATGGAAGTTTTTTATCTTCGGATTTTTTTTTAACGAAAAACTGTCGAAAAAATAGGTTAAATTCGATACTTTTTTTTCAAACCGCCGCCATTTTGTCAATTTTGATTTAGAACAATACCTCCATAGCAAAATGGCGGCTTTCATACTGATTAATAATCTTTTCACAAATTTTGGTTCAGATAATATCTACGGCCACAACCGTGTACACCGCCAGAACTCCTGTTTTTCGAAAACATTTTCAACCATTAAAAAAAATGTAAAATAATAAAAATAAACGTTTAAAAATTTATTTTCTGTTATTCATGAGTGCTTTGATTTGACATAAAAATCAGACTGATTAGCGTATTTTGACCATCGAAAAAAATAGCGAGTCAGCTATTTTTCGACCTGTTACACTGTGATGATCCCTTAATAAAAGAAACATCTTCGTTGGTTTTTTTTTTCAGATTACTTCCGCCGACGCTACGTGTCACGCCGTCTGACAACTTCCGCTGCAACCCGTGTAGAAGACCATGCCATACCTCCGCCATTTTTAAAGGTTAATAAATAAAAACGTACCATGTAACAGCCAAGAGTAGTAATAAAACATACCCTCAGTCTAAAAAATGATGAAGAAATCTTTACTTTAAAAAAAAATCATTTACATCAGCCATTTTTTCCTCGCCTTAAGGTATGTCCCCCCTCCAGCCTCCTGGGGCTGTAATTGAGTACAATAAGTTTCGTTTTTTTACGAGAATTTAATAAAGGGCCTGGCCAGTTTATGGCAGGGGAAAAATGAATACGGAGTAATGAATGACGATTAAAAAGTGGATAAAGTACACTGCACGGTGTAGAGTTGCTAACATGATATAGAAGTTTATGGCGTTGAAGTTTACATCGTCGGAATGCAACGAAAGTCCTTTTTTATTCTTTCCTTTAATTATTTTTGTTGCTACCTAAACTCTTGTTGCACAGGCTTAACTTACGGATCCTAAGAAGGATCTTTAAAAGTGTTTCGGTGATTATCGTGAGCCAAATGTGATAGAAAAAAATTGGGCAATACGAAAAAGAAAATTCGTTGGAAGGATTATTATTGATATATTTTTTCTTCTTTTTTAATTAGTCTTTTATCGTTGTTTAAACTCTTACTTGTAAATCGTGGTCGTTAATTTCTAATAAGAATACGTAAAAATGTTTGAGCAATTTTCACAACCTACATTAGCCAAAAACATGTCAGGCGATTTAAAAAAAATAATTTTCGTTACAATCCAACAATGCAAACTTCAACATCATTCGTTGGACCGCAACAAAAATCATTTATTTCTCATTGCAATTTTTTTTACTGATGGAAGCGATGTCGAACGTTTTTTTAGGATCGATATTCTAAATCTATCGAAAAAGATTTTGGATAGCAATAAAAATGGAGATGCAAGAAAATTAAGGGGTCTTCTCGCTTTAGACGCCAAAAAAGGCTCTTTTCATGAATTTTTTGATAGGTTTATATTATAGATATTGATATAAAAGTTGTTACACTTGATAAATACACTTTCGAAATACATAAAAAAAATAGTTTTTTTATTTATTCAAGTCACTATTTATAGACGAAAATGGGAGTTAAAAAACTGTCCTAAAAAAATTGTAGGTCTGCGCTGTTGATGAAATCTCAGAGAT
Source organism: Ophion slaviceki (assembly GCA_944452715.1). Classification (NCBI taxonomy): domain Eukaryota; kingdom Metazoa; phylum Arthropoda; class Insecta; order Hymenoptera; family Ichneumonidae; genus Ophion; species Ophion slaviceki. The sequence continues at coordinate 5,019,933 of OX101785.1, read as the reverse complement.
GGATCATCCGAAACAAAAAAATCGAACGGTTTTATACTCCGTATGTTAATGGCTATAGCGCATATCATACGATTTTTTATATACGCAAAAATAACAAAATGGCTTACATTTTTTGAAAAAACAAAAAAACGTGTTTTTCACCATTTTTGGCAAAAAAAAATAGTAAATATGAAAATTTGGAAAAAAATCCATTATATGCGCTATAGCTATAGTTGTAAAGAATATGTGGTTAAAATTTCACAAGGATCGGTTTAGTAGTTTCGAAGATTTTATCAACGTTTAAGGGGTTACCCCCACTTGAGATTTTGAAAAAATCGATTTTTGTTTTATTGCATTTTTTTGAAGTATAAGTATCCGGGCCCATACAGAAGTATGGGCCCGGAATAGATGACTATGTAAGTTTACAAAAAGATATTTTCTTCGTGTAAACTGAAATTGAAACTGTAAACGCGTTTTTCTCAAAATGGCATTTCTGAAGTCGGTGACCAAGATTACTCGAACACTAATGAACCGATCTTCTTGAAATTTTGCAGGCTTATTTAATACATAAAAATGTAGTCTTTAATCGTTCGATTTTTTTTTCGAAAAAAATGGCCGTTTTATAGCCAAAAAACGGCCGTTTTTTTTTCGTTAAAATCGAACCATTAACTTTAACTGTCCGCCATTTTGTGAAAGATGAATATTTTTTTAAATCCTTCGATTAAAGACTAGTTTATACTTATATTTGACTAAATCCATCAGCATTTTTTTTTCAGATGATCCACTTCGCCGCAATGTTGGTCACCGCAAACCGTGTATATAAAAACATTATTTCATTGACGGCCATTTGCCACTAAACAATGTAACATTTTTCAATAAAAAAATTACTGAAAGTTCTTCAAGATGTGTTCTTTAAGATAGTATATTGATCGATTAAAAAAGTTTTGTAGTTTTCTTTAAAAAAATTCATGAAAAAGGCCTTTTTTGCGCTACAAGTGGGGGTAACGCCTTAAAGTTTGTTTGGAATACATAAATACATAAAAACATTTTTTAAACGTATTTCGAAAGTGTATTTATTAAGTGTAACAACTTTTATATCAAAATCTATAATATAAACCCCGTAAAGAGGTATTTCCTCCCTCTTTAAGGGGAGGAGACCCCTTAAAGAGGTATTTCCGTTGCTTTTCAACGATGCAAACTTCAAGAACGTTTGTTTACCGCTAAATATAATAAATTAGGACGAATAATGAAGTGGAGGATGATATCCCAGTTAGCTCGGAAAGCCCCATACATTTATCACTCGGCGTCTTCCGTCGAAGTAAATATCCTCGCGACAGTCGATCTGCCTGAAAGCCGTAAAGATAGTGGACCGATTGCCGCAAGTTTCTCGCGGACACGACAATTATTACGGGTCTCTGGCTCGTTAGCTTCCAGCCCCAGTCCCTCGCCGTTTAAAGAAAAAATAAAGACGCTAAGTCTTTATTTCTTTTTTCCTTCTTCGTATCCTGTCAAACTGGCCTCGCCGACGGACTCCTGCGGAGCACTAATTCCGTTCGAAAAATGACGAGAGAAGAAAAAAAATTAACGAAACGAAATTATGGGGCGGTTTGTGTCGTTAGTGCGGAAAATCGACGTCGAGGATCGTTGCCACTTGGTGTGCCGGAGTCACGTCGGATTAATTTCGGTACGGTTTGACCGCGTGTCCCGGGCTTTGAATATTAATTCGTTGTTTTATGAGCTTGCTAAAATAGTCTTTTTAAGACCGAGACAATTCCTGGTTGCGAAGACTTTATTTCCTGCACACTTAAGAGTCGGGCTTAAAGTATCTTTTACCGTAACTACAAGTACGGACGTTGCGTGAATTATTCAATAATTATTCTGTGGCTTCTCTCGATTGGTGCGGAAAAAAACGGGACAAACGCGAAGGTCTTGATTTTCCTGATTATTTTTTTAACGGAAAGATCTCTTCACTATTTTTGAGACTTATCGTATGTTTTATTACTACTTTGAGCTGTTACATGGTATTTTTTTAAAACTTAAGGCGAGAAATCTGTTTAGAATTTTCAAAAAATCGATTTTTTTACATATTTCGAAAGTATGGTACCCAAAGAATATACTGACCAAAGGTAGACTCGAAATATTGAATATTTGCGGAGTTATCGCATATAGTCTAGAGCGCGGGGACAGCATGCTGTCAGGTAGCGAGTAAACTTTAAACGCGATTATCTCGAAACTACTTTTTCAAAAACTGCTCGTGTTGTAGCTCAAAAAGTTATCGATCGATTTGGATAAAATTTTGGGAGTTTACTCTCCGTAATATTATCGGAAGGATATACCTAAAGTTTGAAAGGTAGCGTGTAAATAAACAATTTTTTTGGGGTCAAATATGTCGAATAAATGGTCGAAAATTCGAACTTTGGAGTAAGAAGGCTCACAAATTTTCAATTTTGCACTTTTTCATCATTTTTTAGGTATATCCTTCCCCTTAATATGTCAGTAAACAAATGACACTTATTAAATCTTTTTCGGATCAACAGAAAAAGAGTGACAACTGCAGCACTTTTCGATGTCGCGGAAAACAGGTGTCCGAAGACCCTTAATAACGCCGCCATTTTGTTGGTTATTAAAAAAAAATGTTTAACTTGATAGTTATAATAAACTCATGTCCAAATTTGAAAATGATCAGATTATTTTATCCTCTCTAAAAAAATTCCCGAAAAATGCCAATTTTTCACGCTCCTAAAGGGATTTTTCGCCTTAATATTTAAAAATGGCACGGTCTTCTAAACTGAATTTTCAAAACTGGCGTGACGTATAGTTAAAAAACTAATCAATCGGATCTGATGAAATTTGGTATAAATCTTTCTAACCTTATTGTTGAAAACAGAACCCTTAATGTTTATGAAAATTCACAGAAAAAAATTTTTGTTTATTGCAAACTGTAGCCATGTTTTTCGGAAAATTCAATCTTTTTGTTTCAAAGCCTACCATTTCATACATTTTCAAAATTTCCCACTTTTTCTAGATTCATATTCTGCTCTTGAGTGTTAATGAAAGAAAAATCTTCGTTGGTTTTTTTTCTTCAGATTAACCCCGCCGACGCTACGTGTCGCGCCGTCTGACAACATCCGCTGCAACTCGTTTAGAAGACCGTGCAATACATCCACCATTTTTAAAGATTCATTTATTGTTAAATTCGCACATGATTATATACCCGTTACTGTGGCCCAACCCCTTAACAGTCAAAAGTAGTAATGGTTATTATGCAGTTTGACGACTTTTCCGAATAACGACAAATTTTTTTTTAGTCATGAGCTGCTTTAATCGGTCACCACTATTGATATTCCCCTGGGGGGAGCCGGACATTTCTATTAATTCCATAAGTTATGGGATTTTGAAGTTCCCGAACATGCGTAATAAAATAGGGCATTTTTAAATATTTCGGCGCCTATATTGAGGGTGGGAGGTGGGGGGATTTATAAAATAAACCTTCCTGACTACAATGCCGAAGAAAAAACGCGGCGGTCACTTTCCCCTCTCGTCTTGCAGCCGTTGTTTGGGTTTGCTTGGGTTAGTTTGGGTTAGTGTGAGTTGTTTGCTTGGGTTGTTATTAGGCCCCCAAAAAATATAAAGGTAGTACAATTGTGGTTCATTTAAGGGAGACTTTGTCCTTGAAATTTTCAAAAAATCAATTTGAGCTCAACATGAGCAGCTAGAAGAAGAGGAGGGATGCCTCTATGGACCAGGCATTGCCGATTAGCGGTAATTATAAACACATTTGTGTAAACACATTACAAAACTTTAAACGCGTTTTTCTCGAAAACACGTTTTTAAAAATGGCTGACATTCTCCTGACCGCTGTAATTAACATATCGACCTGAAATTTAGAGAGCATACTCAGAAAATATGTCTTCACGGAAAGACGGATCGTTTTTTCGATAGATACATTTTTGCATTTATTATTTATCTTTTTATGCGAAAAAAAAACGCGAAAATTCGATTTTTTTTAAATTTCCGCCATTTTCCGAAATTTGTACTAAACGAAAAACCCATTCGTCATTCCATGACCAAAGGGTCACAGATTGATAATATGCTTTGAATTTGTGTTTCAGATCAACAAAGAGGGGGCAGTGATGTCAGCCGTTTACCTCCCGCGATTTGAGGACCTGTTTTCGCGGAGCTGCAACGGCCGCCATTTTGGTTTTTTTTTTTCAAAAAAAATTTTTTTTAACGTTCTGTATATCATGAATAAAAGCAAGAAAAAAACCGCACTCAAAAAGCTTTACTCGTTTCCTTTTAAAAAAATAAAATGTAAACACCTGAAATATGGCACTCCAAGGACGAAGTCTCCGTTAAATATATTTAAGAACTACGTTTAGTGTCTTTGGGGGACTCCACCCCCTCCGCCCCGCAAGGGGCGCTGCCCCTTAGCCCCGCTGGGGGTCGCACCCCCCGGACCCACAGCGTGGCCGCGTCCGACACACAAAAACAGAGGGGAGGAGGAGGTATTTAGGAAGGCTTCTTTTATAAATCCCCCCACTCCCCACATCCAATATGTTCCGAAAATGTTCGAAAATACGCTATTTTATAACGTGTTTTCGTGAACATCAAAACCCTATCCCTTTTTATAGGAGGGTGACCGCCGCAATTAATTCGGCATTGCAAATCGTTCATTTAAATATATTTAAGAACTACGTTTAGTGTCTTTGGGGGGCTCCACCTCTTCCAACCTCGCAAGGGGCTCTGCCCCTTAGCCCCGCTGGGGGGTCGCACCCCCCGGACACCCAGCGTGGCCGCATCAGACACCTTCCATATATAACACACAAAAACAGAGGGGGGGGGGATATTTAGGAAGACTTCTTTTAATAATCCCCCCACTCCCCACATAAAATATAGGTGTTCCGAAAATGTTCGAAAATATGCTATTTTATAACGTGTTTTCGTGAACTTCAAAACCTTATCCCTTTTTATGGGAGGGTGACTGCCGCGATTTATTTTCGGCATTGCATTTGAACGGCTGTTTTTATAAATCCCCCCCCCCCCGCCCCCCCGATATAGGCGTCGAAGTATTTAAAAATGCCCTATTTTATCACGTATTTCTGCGAACTTCAAAACTCTACACCTGATGGAATTAATGAAAAGTGTTAGCCTCCCCCGACGGAATATCACTCAATGGAATGAATAAGCTCGCAGTAAAAAAAAATTCCGTCGTTTTTCGGTAGTCCGCAAACTGCATAATTAATAAAACATACCCTGAATCACAAAAATGATGATGAAATCTTTCCTTTAAAAAAATCAGCAATTTGTTCCTCGTTTAAAGATATCTCCCCCTTTAACGGAGACTTTGTCCTTGAAAGCAGCGGGAGATGTTAGCGGCTCAACATGAGCAGCTAGAAGAAAAGGAGGGATGCCTCTATGGACCAGGCATTGCCGATTAGCGGTAATTATAAACACATTTGTGTAAACACATTACAAAAGTTTAAACGCGTTTTTCTCGAAAACACGTTTTTAAAAATGGCTGACATTCTCCTGACCCCAGTAATTAACATATCGACCTGAAATTTGGAGAGCATACTCAGAAAATATGCCTTCACGGAATGACGGATCGTTTTTTCGATAGATACATTTTTGCATTTATTATTTATCTTTTTATGCGAAAAAAAACGCGAAAATTCGATTTTTTTTTAATTGCCGCCATTTTCCGAAATTTGTACTAAACAAAAAACCCATCCGTCATTCCATGACCAAAGGGCCACAGATTGATAATATGCTTCGAATTTGTGTTTCAGATCAACAAAGAGGGGGCAGTGATGTCAGCCTCAAAAACCGCACTCAAAAAGCTTTACTCGTTTCCTTTAAAAAAAAATAAAATGTAAACAGCTGAAATATGGCACTCCAAGGACAAAATCTCCCTTAACACGAAGATTGCTTGGGAAAATAACATCTCTACAGATCGTGACTGACGAGTAGCGAATTTTTTGAAAGTACATTCGCAAAGCGTTCGTAAAAAAATTGCGTATGCAAATTGAGCCGTGAAGTCGTGTAAATTGCCATAGCAAATGGTCAAAATTATTTGGTCGAAAATTGATCACGCGAGCAGAACTGAAGAGTCGATCGTGCATGGCCGGTAACAGCGAGTCTTCATGTTCTTGAAGTTTGCATCGTTTCAGGAGAACGAAAATTATTTTTCACTTTCTCTAATTTCTTCATTTTTATCATTGACCAAAATATTTTTTTTTCAATTGTAGGTCTTTAATGAGAATTCTAAAAAAATACTTTTAAGCGAATTTCGTAGCCTGGAAGTGCAGAAAAAAAATGGGAAATGGGAAGAAAAACATGCCATTGGAATCATCCCTGGTCTGAAGTTTCTTCATATTCATGAGTTTGAAATATGCATCGTTATAATGCAAGAAAAAATATTTTTTTCTATATATTTTTTTAGATATTCCGTAGATAAATTCTAATAAATTATTATTTATTAGAATTTAAATCTGAAAAAAACAGATTTTGTAAAATAACAAAAACGAGGAAATAAAAATATAAAAAAGAATTTTCGTTGCATTCCAACGATGCAACCTCCGATACCACTCATTTTCGAGGCAGCCTATGAAAACTTGGACAAATCATGGTATCGAAGTTTGCATCGTTGCAATGCAACCAAGTTATATTTTTGGCGTATTGCCAAATTTTTTTCACCGCACATTTAGGCTACAAATATTACCAAAATACTTTTGAAGATCCTTATTATGGATCAATGAGTTAAAATTGCGAAAGAAGAAGATGGTAATCAAAATAAAGAAATAAGAAAATGCAGGATTTTCGTTGCATTCCAACGATGCAAACTTCAACACACCATGACAAACCTGATCAAAGATCCCTCAGTCTTTTCATTGACAACAAAATACCTGCAAAACACTTTATACCATTTAATGTAAAAATCAATGGGGGTAATTGCTCCGTACGTTTTTTTATATAAATAAAGACGCCAATTGGCTCGCAAGGAGGATAATTATAGAGTAGCCTAACAGTGAAGAATGTTAGAAAAAATTGTTTCAAACATTCACAGCCGTTCGCACGTACGTCATCGAGCACGTACGATCGAGAGTTACGATGAAGTTTTTTGTAGTGGATTAAAAAAAAAGTAAGAAATTACACGTGGCGTGCTTGTAATAACAGGAAGGATATGCCCGGCGGGCTAATATAGGTAGTATTTGCAGGAGTGCCATAATAATACATTTGAAATGTCGTGATGACCGTTCCATGAATGAACGTGAATACATATGAATGATTTGCCACGACAGTACGTATATCAATCGACTACGTGTCTCTGGCCTGCGTTTGCACACATTTTTGTAATCTTCGAAAGCCTTGACGCAAGTTCCGTACGTCCGAATGACACTCTTCCAGCACGAAAATACTTTTACCTCAGCTGACCAGCTGCAGTGATCGTTAGCCTCGGCTAATTGGCTCGGTACCCCACCCCCTCGCCGTTGTATCAACAATTTATGACTCATTTCATCATTTACGTTTCCAATAATGAGCAATTCGTTAATGATATCGAATGATTGTACGATACAAAAGATAGAATGATATTGGGATGAAACGAAGTTCATAAAGCGACATCAATGGGTCGTAGTCGTGAGATGAACGATTTTGCATACGAGCTATAGATTTATTCTGTAGACGCTAATTTTTCATAAAATATATAATATATATAAAGAGCAAAATAATATATATAAATAATATATATAATATATATAAAATATATAATATATATAAAGAGCAAAATTATGCATTTTCATATTTTTATTACGTGAATGAGAAAAACTTTAGTTTTTCAAATTGGTAGTAAGACAAAAGTATAACATTATCGATCGTTATTATTTTAACAACTGCCTCAGCGAATGTTTTATACAACTCAGAATGAAATTCTGAGTCATTTGAAATTATGCCTATTTATATTCATATCACGAGAAAAAATAATTGTTTGGCTCCAAAATTCATAACGGTGACGTTAAGGGGCTATCGAAGTGTGAACGCTGAAAATTTGGGTGATTTTCGGGAATTTTTTGGAAGAAAAGTACTCAATTAAATGTTTCGGAAAATTAAGAATATATTTGGCTATATTTGATCTATATGACATAATTTTTTCATAGAAAAATATTGAGATACAAGCAACTTATGTGCTGCCTTTGGAGGCGCCAAAAAAAAGTGCCTCCACTGCTGACATGATTTCGGCCGATTGAGTAGCTAAAACCGAAAAAGGAAAAAATGTTAAACTGGAATGTATTTCCTGTACAATGACGTAGGATTTTCGAAAAATATCAAAATCTAACAAAATGGCGTAGTTAAGGAAAAAAGTCGGTTTTCTTGCCTATAAAATGGTCGTTTTTTTCAATGCCAAATCGTCAATTTTCATCCAATCAAAAATATCCTACGTCATTGTAGAGTAAATATACTCAAGAGTATCCAGTTTAAATTTCAAGTCAATCGGATAATTGCTTTTTGAGTTACAATGTCAGCAAATTTGAAAAATCTCATTTCGAGAAAAACGCGTTCAAAGATTTAACTATCGATTTTTGCAAGATAAAATGATATTGATATAAATGATAATGATATTTTTGAAAGTATAAACTGTCGAAAAAGGCAAAAAAAATCGATTTTTTTAAAGTGTCACACTGGTATAGCCCCTTAAGATGGCCAACATGTTTTTTTAAAATGGGATTAGGAATTTTTTCGCCAAAACATTTATCAGGTCGAAACTAACAACTTTGGTAGGAAAAGTTTTTCGATAACGTTCATCATTTTTTTGTTAGAATACCATTTTTTTACTATTCTAGCACTATCCAGAATGTATCACGAGGAGGTAAAGTCTTCAACATTCCTAGTGTAAGTGTGCGTGTATGTGAGTTTGTTTGGAATTGTTCGATAACCCGAACAAACCCAAACAAGGATTATGTCTCTGCGGCTCGTCAATTCGGCTAAAAATGGTATTCTAACCTACAAATGATGAGCGTAATCAAAAAACTTTTCCTACAGAAGTGGTAAGTTTTGGCCTGACAAATGTTTTGGTGCAAAAAAATTCGTGATTCTACTTTTAAAAAAAACACGTCGGCCATCTTAACGCCGCCATTTTGAGTTTTGGACCAGAAAATATTTTTTTTTACGTTCCCCTTTGAGCTCTAAAAGATTAATTATACTCAATACTTGAACGTCTTGCCCATTTACCCGCACGTAAAATTACATGCATTAAACATTTTTTTTTCTGTAGTGTTTTGTGGCGAAAATTTTTCAAAAAATTCGTGAAGACCTAGTATAGTCTCGACAATGACATATATTTTTGTTATTTTTAATCTTGGATTGTGGCTCACGACCCAGCCTCCTTGAAATGATTTTTGGAGCTATTCGATCCAAAATAATTTGATTCCAATAAAATGTATGGAACGGTGAGAATATTTTGAAGGGATCGAGGCAGAGGAACGAATTTATTCAATGAAAATCCAAGGTTGTACTTCAGTAATTAGTGCAGCGAAGTGATCGAACAAAAGGTTCGAACGGTATCCGATCAATTACGTCCGACTATTATCATCGGAGGCTTCATTAATTAAATATTTTCCCCAAGTGGATTATATTCTGGTTTAATCGGTAATTATATCTTGGCGCCGATACAAGGCCTTGCCCCGTTTCTCACACTTTTATTTTCCTCACGGCGCTGTCTTGCCAACTTTTGTACTCGTCTAAAATGTATAGTCCACCGAAAGGTTTTAATCGCGCTACAATTAAGTCAGTATTCTAGTCTAGAGACGCAAATTTCGGCCGTTTTCTCGGGCTTGATAAAAAAAAAGATATATATGTTTTTACCATCCATTTTTCCAGTCTTTTTTTATTGGTGTTTCAGGAACTTGCAAAAAAAAAGTTGTGCAGAAAAAATGAAAATTTAAAAAGTCACGGGCCTCGTTTCTTGGCGTAAATATTGGGAATTTCGAAATTCTCTTATAGGGACACATTCTTAATGGGGTATCCCTCTCTGGAAGCCCAATTTGAAGGGTCAGAATGATGAATTTTTTTCTAGCAACACATTGGTCAGAATAAATTTATTTTTTACCAGCATGTTGTAAACATGTTTGTGGTTACAATGTAATTTTTTCGAAAGAAAATCTTTCAAAGTGTTCGTGGAGCTGCAGTTGGCGTTGCAGTCCTCCAGCGGCGACGCCCGAAACGGCGGATTCTCTACCAGGCTCAAATGTTATTTCAAACGAAAACAAAAAAAATCTCTTCAAATATATCCAACTGGCTATGGGTTCACGATCAACTTTTTGAAATTTCGAAAAATACGAAAAATGAAAGCTTCTCCAAAGAAAACCTCATTTTTCTCTTGAAAAACAGCATGCTGAAGTCATTGTTATTAACAAATGGTTCATCTAATTAAAAAATGCGATCGTGAATCGAAAATGACTACTATTTTAACGCTAACTGCAAATTGAAGTCAATGGTGTGCAAGTTACTCAAGATATCAATCCCGCCGTGTCAAGATATGTAGTTTCGAGATAATCACATTCAAACTCGGCGGATCGCGGTAAACTCGACGCACACTGTTCCACTAAAATTAGTGTACCATCGTCAATTTTTAGAATCTCACGGTCCGGTTGGTCGTAAAATTTTCTTGAAGGTTCACGCTATAATAATGTGCAACGAAACGATTTTTTGAACTTTCCACAGACAGATACCGCCTTAAGGGTCTATACTTCAACAAAAATTTAAAAGTAAATCGATTTTTTCTAATTTCTACATTAAAATACTGCCTTAAGGGGTTAGGCCACAGTAACGGGTATAAAATCATGTACGATTTTAATAATTTTTTTCGTATGAAAAAGTGATCACTCATAAAATTAATTACACATCTATTTAGCCAACAGCTTGATATGAATATCAAGCTGTTGGAAAATATATATTTTTTTTTCGATGTACAAAATAGCCGACTACTCGAAACTTCTCGAAACAGCTTTTTTCCAGTTGACGTGACAAATAACTTCAACAATTTTCACTCGATTTGCTTCAAACTTAAAACTTATGTTCCTAATTGCATTTCGCAGAGAAGTACGTACGGAATTTCTGACTAATCGAAAACTTTTCATTTTATGTGCAGTTTATGAGCAGTTATAACGAAATTTTTCACTGAAAATTCATTTCTTAAGGCGTTACCCCCACTTGTAGAGCAAAAAAAGCCTTTTTCATGAATTTTTTTAAAGAAAACTACAAAACTTTTTTAATCGATCAATATACCATCTTAAAGAACACATCTTCAAGGACTTTCAGTAATTTTTTTATTGAAAAATATTACATTGTTTAGTGGAAAATGGCCGTCAATGAAATAATGTTTTTATATACACGGTTTGCGGTGACCAACATTGCGGGGAAGTGGATCATCTGAAAAAAAAAATGCGGATGGATTTAGTCAAATATAAGTATAAACTAGTTTTTAATCGAAGGATTTTAAAAAATATTCATTTTTCACAAAATGGCGGACAGTCAAAGTTAATGGTTCGATTTTAACGAAAAAAAACGGCCGTTTTTTGGCTATAAAACGGCCATTTTTTTCGAAAAAAAAATGGAACGATTAAAGACTACATTTTTATGTATTAAATAAGCCTGCAAAATTTCAAGAAGATCGGTTCATTAGTGTTCGAGTAATCTTGGTCACCGACTTCAGAAATGCCATTTTGAGAAAAACGCGTTTAAAGTTTCAATTTCACAACAGATTCTTCTCTTTCAACGCTCATATCTCAGTCAATTTTGTTCGGATCGACTTGAAATTTTCAGGACATATTCTCAGATACTTATACTTCAAAAAAATGCAATAAAAAAAATCGATTTTTTCAAAATCGCAAGTGGGGGTAACCCCTTAAGTTCAAATACCTAAAACTATTGAATAAAACAATATTTTTTAAATTCCGTACGTACTTCTCTAGGTATTCTAATGTAGATTCCAGGTAGAAAATTGTGGATGCTAAATGTCACGCCGCGGAGCGCCAAAAAAAAAGATAACAAAAGAAAAAATGAGTAGTCGGCCATTTTGTACATAAAAAAAATAATAATTTCTAACAGCTTGATATTCATACTGAATAGATGTGTAATTAATTTTATGAGTGAATCATTTTTCATCATGCGAAAAAAATTGTTAAATTCGCACATGATTTTATACCCGTTACTGTGGCCTAACCGCTTAAACGAAAAATGTGTCTTTCGTGTCAAAATATCAACGTCTTGATAAATATTGATAATCCGATTATTGGATTATGGGATCGGTTTAATGAATAAAATACAGCGTCTTATTAATGTGGGGGAATATCTTTTTATTCCGACTTCTTATTCTATCAAGAGTCGTCGAAGGACTGAGACTGAGAGTGAGACTGCAGGAGAAAAGAGTCACATATGCTTCAAGAACAAAGCAGACCCAAAACGACTTCTTATATATACTCTTATGTATATTTTCTTTTACTAATGTAAACTGCGTCGCGTCGATAGTTATCGATAGGCCACACGTGCTCTTTCTTCTCACTTCATATATACACACATACTCTTCAATAATATAACTAATATTCTTATTTATATTCTCTTATTATAAAAGATTATTTTTGCCATATTCCAACACCGATAACTGCAGGAGCCATTTTAAAAATCCTACATCACTAAATTCCGGTTAAATGTCAAAAGATTTTCGAATAATGTTATTCCCTGCTCGAATAAGCCAAAAACGTCTGGCTGGGTGGAAAGTTGGTAGCGAGGTCGAGCAAGGCCGTCGAGTGTGGCCAATTTTGTGCTGACTACACGCAGGATTTTACACAGGAGTATTGCGCACAAATTGTGCCTTACCTACCTACGTCTCGAGGGACTCGTTCCGTCTTCGTCTCTTCTATGCCCTTACGCACTCACCGTCTTTCTCCCTCCCTCTCTCTTTACCCCACACGCACAGACAGACGATATCTTTTTATTCGGCGCCTTATACGGCCGATTAATGGGCGCCAGGTTTCATTTCGTATATTTAATTGCGAGCGTGAAAGTGAGTTCTGTTCTGATTTATCAGCAGATGCTTCGAGATCTCGAGGAGAGCCACGATTATACATGAAGGAAAATTCGATTGCGTACCCGCCCCCCTCCCCCCCCCCCCCAGTCCCTCATATCGATACCCCTTTCCTACAATATATAGAAATATCGCGAAAGAGCACATTCAAATTTTAAATTACGCTCGTTAATCTTCGTAAAGATCAGAACGAGTTGTCATGAGCGAGCGTGCTCTTTAATTCACCACCGATTAATCACCTGGGATCCTGGTCGTTAATTAGTATGTAGATTGGTGGAAGAAGGGTAAACATAAAATGTCGTTTCACTTGAAAAAAAAAGCAATACAATTGTATCTATACTCGCGTTTATATGTATACGTACATTTATACGTATGAACGTACATTTTTGTCTTGATTTTTTGTTGCTCGTTTTTCGTCCTGCTGCAGAGTTTGACACTTGACTGCCACGACGTTAAGGGGTTACCCCCACTTGCGATTTTGAAAAAATCGATTTTTTTTATTGCATTTTTTGAAGTATAAGTATCTGAGAATATGTCCTGAAAATTTCAAGTCGATCCGAACAAAATTGACTGAGATATGAGCGTTGAAAGAGAAGAATCCGTTGTGAAATTGAAACTCTAAACGCGTTTTTCTCAAAATGGCATTTCTGAAGTCGGTGACCAAGATTATTCGAACACTAATGAACCGATCTTCTTGAAATTTTGCAGGCTTATTTAATACATAAAAATGTAGTCTTTAATCGTTCGATTTTTTTTTTTCGACAAAAATGGCCGTTTTATAGCCAAAAAACGGCCGGTTTTTTCGTTAAAATCGAACCATTAACTTTGACTGTCTGCCATTTTGTGAAAAATGAATATTTTTTAAAATCCTTCGATTAAAGACTAGTTTATACTTATATTTGACTGAATCCATCCGCATTTTTTTTTTCAGATGATCCACTTTGCCGTAATGTTGGTCACCGCAAACCGTGTATATAAAAACATTATTTCATTGACGGCCATTTGCCACTAAACAATGTAATATTTTTCAATAAAAAAATTACTGAAAGTTCTTCAAGATGTGTTCTTTAAGGTGGTATATTGATCGATTAAAAAAGTTTTGTAGTTTTCTTTTAAAAAATTCATGAAAAAGGCCTTTTTTTGCGTTACAAGTGGGGGTAACACCTTAAAATATGCATCGTTGGAGTGCAACGATTTTTTTTATTTATTTCTTCACGTGGTTGTTAGGTACTATTGACTCAGAAATTCCCTGACTTCTCGAGGTTTTCCCACACAGGCTTTGCAAATATTCCAGGGCGATTGGGGTCGGATAAGGAACATAATTTTTTTTAGATCAAATATATGAAATTGTTAAATAGTAAATAAAATTTAAAAAAAATGAATTTCGAAAAATAATTTAAACAGTGTAAAGATGAAAAAATTTATTAAAAGCAAATACAGAAGCTGTTCTTTATTATAAAGATGACTTTTTATGTCGGTGCCATAAAATGAAAAATAAATGTAATCACTTATCTACAATATTTAATAATTGTGTGGTTGTGCATCTGCAAATCGAATGCAAATGTATAGAGCTTTAGAGTGAATTAGTTCTTAGTTTTTGACATTTCCGATGTTTGGCACTGACATCAGTTTTTTATATATAATGAAGAATAATATAAATACTAAAAATGTACGAAAATATTTATTTTTATACTTTTCAGATTTTTTTTGTCAAGTTGGTTTCATTTTTTTAAATTCTTGCAAAAAGTAAATTCTGGAAAAAGAACCAGAGAATTTTCAAAATTCCCCGACTTTTTCCCGATTATTCCAGAAGGAAAAAAAATCCCCGAGTTTTCCCTGTTTTCCATATGCGTAACAGCCATGCTTTATCTTCATTAGAATAAAAAAACTTTTTTTGCAAATTGTGGTTGTAAATCTCAACTGAGAATACTTAGAATTCCAGTGATTTTCATAGAATTAATAAAAATGTTATCAATTGAAGAGAATTCATTTTCGCTGCGGTCAAACGATGCAAATTTCAAGATCATTGACTGCCACTGGTAGCAGTATAACGCGAATTCAAAAAGAAAGCAAAAAAAAAGAGCGGCAGCAAGAAGCAGCGAACCAGGGAAAACGAGCTCATTGAATTCGGTTGAGACATCGTGAATTCGGACGTATGCATACGCAGATAGACGCGTATACAGGGTGTGCCTTTTTAATTGCCACCTCAAATAAATCGCGAAAATTTCACGTTGAATTTTGCGTCGTTAGAATGGAAAATTCTCTTTTATTTTTTTCAATTCGTCGCTTTCATTATCGAAAATCTTTTCTCGCAAATTTGGGCTCTCTAACGAGGATCCTAAAAACCTTGAGTGATTTTCGTAGCACTAAAGAAAAATGTTGTGCTACGAAATTTTCGTTGCCTCCCGCGAGGCAAAATTCGATTGCAGTACACATTTTTTACTCGACTTCATTTTTGCGATTCATTCGGCGAGTACAATTGAAAGGGCACACCCTGTATATGCAAAGTCGCGGCTTGTAGTTTCAGGAAGGACAAAAAATTCGATAACGCCATCAAAGATCAAAGAGTTAAACGCGGAGAGAGCGCCTTTCGCAGTGGAGCTCTCCAAGCCGTGAGAACTACTATACCGAAGACAAACCGCGTATGTCGAGAGTGTTTGAGGCGTTTTTTTTTTCTTTCTTTTTGCTCTTGCTCTCCAGGTTGTTCGCGATAAATACGAAGGAACGATATCGATCGATCGCTCAGTCGTGGCAGGTTACGAAAAGCCGTCAAAAGCCCAACCCAAATGAAAACACGTCATTTCAATGGTGTTGAAATTTGCATCGTTGGAATGCAACGAAAATTCTGCTTTATTTTTTAGTTTCTTTATTTTGATTACCTTTTGAATTCCTCTTTTGCAGTTTGAACTTGTGGTACCCTAGCAACCCGAGCAGAAATCTAATCAGGCTGCCTGATGATCCATCAGGGCCGGATCAGGGATCAATAAGGCGCCCTGATCAGGCACGCCTTCTTTGAGCCAGACAGGGGCCTGAGCAGGGATCAATAAAACGCCCTGATCAGGCACGCCTGATTTGAGCCGGATAGGAGCCTTATCAGCCATTAATAAGGCGCCCTGATCAGGCCCGCCTGATTTGCGCCGGATAGGAGCCTTATCAGGCATTAATAAGGCGCCCTGATCAGGCACCCCTGATTTGCGCCGGACAAGCTAAAATATTGGCAATAAAATGATAAAATAGAGATTACTATTAGTTTGAAGAACAATTTAATCAATTTTTTACCATTGATTGTAATGCACAACCATACAGTCAGTCTAGAAATGCATTTTTTAAATATATACGTATTTTTATTCTCTTAAATTTTATATTTTGTAATATATTTAATGCGAAACGAACCTCGTATTTTTTTCCTGTTATCAGTGGAGAAGAGACATCACCCAGATCTTTTCTTCCGTGTCGTTGTTGCTCGTATCCAAATACACCATTTTCCGATCGACAGATACCAATGAGCATGTTTTAATTGTTTCCCTTTTTTTACTTGCCACATGTTGAACGTTGCCGACTCGCATGGATAAATATACATAGATTTCGTAATCCGCAACAAGATAAGTGGCTTGATCCGGGCCTGATGAAGCGCCTGATCAGAGCCTGATAAGGTGCCTGATCCGGACCTGAATTTGCAAAAGCGTTACATCCCTGATCAGGGCCGGACTAAATTTGCCTGACCCGGCCCGGATTTGCTATTGTGGCAGCCTGATCCGGTCCGGATTTCACCCTGAACAAATTTCTGCTCGGGAAGGGCTCCAAAAATATTTCAGTGAAATTTGTAGCCTGAATGTGCATAGAAAAATTGGGCACTAAGAAGAAAAAAACAGAATAATTTCGTTGCATTTCAACGATGCAAACTTCAATGTCGTTCATTTTAAGGAAGTTCGAGCGTTACCCACAATCCAAGATTCAAAACATATATATATATATATATAATTGTGTAGACTATAGTGTCTTTACGAATGTTTTGAATTTTTTTCACCACGAAACATTGGAGATAATAAATAGTTTACTGTATGTAATTTCACGTGTGGTTAGATGACCAAGACGTTGTATTACGTTGAAGTTTGCATCGTTGGAATGCAATGTTCTTTTTTTGTTATTCCTTCATTTTTATTCTTGTTTGAAGCCTTTTTTATCTTGAGATCGTAAATATGCAATAAAAATATGTAAAAACGTTCGAAGATTGTCATGGCCTGAATCGGCCGAAAAGAAATGTTATCAATGAAAAAGAATTCATTTTCGCTGCCTTCCAACGCTGCAAACTTCAAGATCGTAAGACGTTCACGCTACAGGTGATGCAATTTTTTGGCTATTTAGCATCAAGATAAATCATTTCTAGCAATGGACTAACGTAAACTAAACCTTTGTAAACATTTAGAAAAAGAAAAGCCCATCTTGCCCATCGTAAACCATATATATTCAATATTGAACCATCAAGGTTTGACAAAAAATTACGAATCGTAGCTGGCGAATGAAGAGCATTGCTGGCAACCCAATGTCCTCAATTAATATTAAGTGTTGCCTTATGTCGGCGACACTTAATATTAATTAATGGTAATAATAAATAATCTCGTGGTATAAATATAAACAGGCGTAATTATAAATGACTCCAATTTTCATTCTGAGTCGTGTAAAACATTTACTGACAAAGTTTTTTCGTAATAATCATCGTATACTTTTTCAAGTTGGTAGTAACTCAAACGTTTTTCTCATTTACGTAAAATAAATATGAAAATGCATAATTTTGTTCTTCAATTATATATTTTATGAAAAGTTAGCATCTACAGAATAAATGTAAACCTCGTATACATTTTTTGAGGTTTATTGAAAAAAAAATCAACAACCATCATTTAACTTAACTCGATCGCTCCAACCTTCCTCAGGGCTCCTCGCTTCAACGAAGAAACAACAAATCAGCTAAAGATCCTCTATTATCGTTTTAAGGGGAGGGTAGGGGTTTCAGCGTGAAAAAAAAAACACTTTTTTGCGATTTTTTTCCATCTATATGGATGGAGTAAATTTATTGAAACCTTTTGTACATCGTTAAGTGTCATTTCAAGAACATTCCGTGAAATTTGTAAGCGAAAATATCCACAAACAAGCCGGTGCCGCGTTTTTCTCGAAACCACTTTTTCAAAGTCCGTGTTCACTGCCATTTGAAAACTACATGACCGATTCATTTCAAACTTGGTACACACTTTCTACATATAAAATACCTCCCCCCAACGCTTAGTTTGAGATTTTTTTACATTGAGGGGGTTTTCCGCCCCCAAAATGGCGGAATTTTTCGTGAAAAATAGCACTTTTCACGTTACACGACCACCAAAAATTTAGAAATGGAAAAAAAAATTATCAAAGACCGTTGGGGGGAGGATTTGATGATACTTTGACTGAATTTTAATGGTACTTGATTTCAGATAATTTCTAGCTGAGATACAGTGAACACCGCAAATCGTGTTTTTCCAAAGGCGTTCTTGGAAAAGCTTTGTCACCGGCTTGTTTGTGGATATTTTCGCGTACAAATTTCACGGAATGTTATTGAAATGACAGTTAACAATGTACGAAAGGTTTCAATAAATGTACTCTATCCATTTAGATGAAAAAAATTCGCAAAAAAGTGTTTTTTTTCACGCTGAAACCCCTACCCTTCCCTTAATTTATAAAGAATTATTTTATTGAATATTTGTTGTACAAAAATAATCCGGCTCATGGAAAAATCGACTCGACTGATTGTCAAAAGAATTCGTTGACGTCTTTCGCACAAACAATTTCGTGCAGTAGAACAATTTCATTGTTTTTTTAGCACACGTGACGTAAGAGGAACGGAGCAAGAAATAAAAAATTCTCGAAGAGTCCAAAACGTTTCAGAGACGACGACGACGACCGCGACGAGTATAAAAGTCAGTGTGTTTTTGTGTGGGAGTAAATAAGACAAGAAAAAGTATTTCTCTTTCTCCGCGTTTTGAAGGCCTTGCCACGGGGCGACCGTATTTGGCAGTATTGGCACATCGGCCACACGACTATAACGTTCCACCTCACTTCGTTTCGTCCGCGTTATAATTCCTACGTGGTTGCTCGTGTGAGCAACAATTATTTGTAGTTTCTCTTTCGACTATACCGCGAATGCCACCTGATGACACACGGAGTCAAATTCTTCAAGTATTTATGAAGAATTCCACCGAGTACGGAGATGAATACACGAATAGTTTAAATGTTTTAACAGCATGTTTTGTAATGTGACGAGTGATAGTTCTTTATACGGGATACGATGTCGAAGCATGCATCATTGGAATGCAATGAGAACTTATTTTGCTTTTCGATCACACACATTTTTTTTTTTGCAGGAATAGGCTACGTTTACTACTCAATCGTTTTTTCAAACTCCTTATCGGAGACCTACAACCTAAATGTGCGGAAAAAAGATTTTTGATAATAGATAATAAAAATAAAGAAAAAAAAATCAAAAAGAATTTGAAGTTTTATTTTAATGGTGCAAACTTCACCACTGTGCGAAATATTTGTTTATTGAACCTGATCAATTTTTTTCTATCAATCTTTTCGAAGGTTGCGAATTTTCCTGGCCCTAAACATTTTTTTCCATACATATCTTCGTGGACTGTCAATCATGACGTTGAAGTTTGCATCGTTGGAACGCAACGAAAATCATTCTTTATTTTTTAATTTCCTTATTTTGATCACTATCTAAACTTTTCTTGGGCAGGTTTGAGATATGGATCCCTCATAAGGAATTTCAAAAATATTTCAGTGGAATTCGTAGCCCAGATGTGCCAAAAAATTGGTCATTACGAAAATGAAATTCTTTCGTTGCATTCCAACGATGAAAACTTTAATAAGATCGTTAATGATTGTTTTATCGTGAGTCTTCAAGTGGAATTCCAAACGATGTTCAAGTTTGCATCGTTGGAATGCAAGGAAAATTAATTCTTTTTGTTTACTACGTTTTTGTATCCGACTTGGGCTGTGCAAATTACTCAAACGTTTCTACGTATTCTTATTAGAAATTTACAACTTCAACTATCAAAAAAGGCTTTGCACGATAGAAATGAAAAAAAAATCGGTGCATTCCAACGATGCAAACCTCAACGTCATAATTCCAAACTCAACAATACAGACGTTTCAGCAATTGTAATTAATGACAACCGGTGTGAAAACATTCTGATATTAAGGGGTTACCCCCACTTGCAATTTTGAAAAAATCGATTTTTTTTATTGCATTTTTTTGAAGTATAAGAAATTGAGAATGTGTCCTGAAAATTTCAAGTCGATCCGAACAAAATTGACTGAGATATGAGCGTTGAAAGAGAAGAATCCGTTGTGAAATTGAAACTTTAAACGCGTTTTTCGCAAAATGGCATTTCTGAAGTCGGTGACCAAGATTACTCGAACACTAATGAACCGATCTTCTTGAAATTTTGCAGGCTTATTTAATACATAAAAATGTAGTCTTTAATCGTTCGATTTTTTTTCGAAAGAAATGGCCGTTTTATAGCCAAAAACGGCCGTTTTTTTTCGTTAAAATCGAACCATTAACTTTGACTGTCCGCCATTTTGTGAAAAATGAATATTTTTTAAAATCCTTCGATTAAAGACTAGTTTATACTTATATTTGACTAAATCCATCCGCATTTTTTTTTTCAGATGATCCACTTCGCCGCAATGTTGGTCACCGCAAACCGTGTATATAAAAACATTATTTCATTGACGGCCATTTGCCACTAAACAATGTAATATTTTTCAATAAAAAAATTACTGAAAGTTCTTCAAGATGTGTTCTTTAAGATGGTATATTGATCGATTAAAAAAGTTTTGTAGTTTTCTTTAAAAAAATTCATGAAAAAGGCCTTTCTTTGCGCTACAAATGGGGGTAACGCCTTAATAATTATGTATTCGTCTGTACCGTCCGTTCCTTACTTCCCATCGCAAGCTCTTCGATTTGGCGAAAAAAATCGAGAGATCGTGCATTTCTTTCGAAAAACATTCGTATAACGAGCATCCCACGCGGGTTCTTTGATCCTCGATTTTTTTTGCAAATAATCCCCCGAGAGTGACAGAGTTCGGTATACCTGTCACGTGGGCGGTCAATCAATGGTCAACCCGTCATCCAAACACACGTATGCGAAGCGAAACGAAAAAGCCCGCGATTGAAAGGACGAAATATACGGACACACGCACACACGAGAGCAGAAGAAAAAAACGTATTATCCTGAACGGCCGGGCTATGGAATAATGCGAATCAGCATTTCTTTATAGACAGGTCGAGACTCTAGAAAGATACGGCCCACGATGTTTCTTTGTCAACCATGTCGAAATTGATTTGACTTTATTTTTCATCTATAAGTACCAGCCGTTCGAATTGAGAAGCGGTTCAAATATTTTCTCGCGAATAATTCAGTAATCGTCGACACTTGCAAACGAAGGGGGTAAATACCTTTAAGGGGTACACCAGTGTGACACTTTCAAAAGATCGATGTTTTTTGCCTTTTTCGACAGTTTATACTTTCAAGAATATCATTATCATTTATATCATTTATATCAATGTCATTGGATCTTGCAAAAATCGATAGTTAAATCTTTAACCACGTTTTTCTCGAAATAAGATTTTTCAAATTTGCTGACATTGTAACTCAGAGAGCAATTATCCGATTGACTTGAAATTCGAACTGAGTATTCTTGAATATATTTACTCTACAGTGACGTAGGATATTCTTGATTGGATGAAAATTGACGATTTGGCATTGAAGAAAACGACCATTTTATAGGCAAGAAAACAGACTTTTTTTCATAACTACGCCATTTTGTTAGATTTTGATGTTTTTCGAAAATCCTACGTCATTGTACAGGAAATACCTTCCAGTTTAACGACATTTTTTCCTTTTTCGGTTTCAGCTACGCAATCCGCCGGAATCATGTCAGCAGTGGAGGAACCTTTTTCTGCGCCTCCGAAGGCAGCGCGCGAGTCGCTTGGATCTCAATATTTTTCTATGAAAAAATTATGTAATAGGTAAAATATAGCCAAATACATTCTTAATTTTCCGAATCATTTAATTGAGCACTTTTCTTCCAAAAAATTCCCGAAGATCACCCAAATTTTCAGCGTTCACACGGGTATAGCCCCTTAATGGCCTGTTCAATTGCTTTCTTGAGCTCTGGAATGGTCAGTGGATTATTGGCATACACTTTTCCTTTCCCCCCGAAAACCCCAAAGAAAGAAGTCCAATGGAGTCAAATTGCACGATCTTGGTGACCAATTGACATCGCCACAGCGATGTCAATTCGTCTGCAATAACTGCATTGTTTCGCCCGCAGTGTGGCAGGTTGCGCTATCTTGTTGAAAGAATATGTCTTCCGAGTCCATGCCGTTCAATTCATCCCATAAAAAGTTGGTTATCATATCACGATAACGAACACCATTGACGGTAACCGCATTTCCAGCGGCATTCTCGAAAAAGCACGGCTCAATCACGCCTCCGATCCAAAATCCGCACCAAACAGTGACTCGTGGTGGATGCATGGGAAGCTGTTGAATCACTTGTGGATTTTCGGTCCCCCAAATTCGACAGTTTTGTTTATTTACGTGGCCACTAAGTTGAAAATGCGCCTCATCGCTGAAGATGATTTTCTTCGAACAATTACCATCGATTTGTTGATGCTCCAATATCCAATTGGCGAATGTACGGCGCCGCGCATGGTCTGCTGGCTGCAGTTCTTGTGGCAATTGCATCTTGTAAGCATGCATATGCAGATCGTTCGTCAAAATTTGCTGCACATAGCATCATGAAATGTTCAATTGCTGAGCACGATGACGAATCGAGGTGGAAGGACTTTCATCAACACTCGCACTCACTGCGGCTATGTTTTCATTCGACCGACCGGTACGAGGACGGCCACTGCTTTTCGCAGTCAGAATTGAACCACTAACCTCAAATTTTGTGATTAAATTCATCACAGTGTTGCGAAATGGTGCGTTGTGATGACCAAAAGACGTGCGGACTTTTCGAACTGTCTCTGCAAAATCTTCACCATTTTCGTAGTGAATTTTCCCATTTCTATGCATTGCGTGATTGTGTAATTCTTTATGATTAAACCTCAATACTTCCTGATGCCAGTTGTCAAAGATTAGTACTCTATGTTCACCACAATAAAAATGGCGCGCAATTTAAAATGTCACGTCATTTTGAGACAACTTTGACAATCAAATTGTAGGCTGTTGTCTACAAATTTTATCGCGGAAATTTGCCAATCAGCTTTGTCCATTGTCTTCGATTAAAATCACTGGTGCAATTCAATTGCACCAGTTACCAAATTATTGCGATAGTTACTGAATTATCATTCCGGGGAAAATAATAAAGGACGAAATGACGTTGAGAGTCGAAATTCATTAAGGCAGGATTCTACTTTGAAACTTTGAAAAAAAAATTTTTTTTTTTTTACATTTTTCGAAAGTAAATATGTTCAAGAATGTTCGGTCAAAATTTTATAAAGTGCCAAGCAGTCTAACTATCCTTTTTCGCCTTTCGAACGCACCTACCTGAGCGCGCTATATCACTCACCAAAACTTTAAACGCGTTTTTCTCGAAACGACATTTTCAAGTACCGTGGTCGTGATAACTCAAAAAGTACTGAACCGATCCTTATGAAATTTGGAACACATATTCTATATGTGTGTACCAACCGACCTAACTACAATCAACTTAAAATTTTGATTAGAACTATTTTTTATTGCAAAAAAAGACCCAAAAAAACGCATTTTTTTCGTATTTTAACCGCCATTTTGTTAATTTTGCACCTATATAAAATATTCTAGTTAGGTCGGTTCCTGAAGACATACTGAACATGAAACTATTTGATTTTTTTGTTTCAGACCATCCGTCGGGAAGATTTCACGACCACGGCAACGGTACCTGCTTTTCGAGGCGTTGGCTTTAAACATATTTTACGTGTACAAAAAATGAATAAAATACATTAAAATTTTTTTTTTATGTACTTAAAGAGTGTATTTATTGAACAGTTTAAACCCCATATCGATATCTTTAATAGTATTCTCAGAAAAAATTCACGAAAATAGCGTTTTTTTCATGGTTTCAAAGTAGAATCCTGCCTTAAGCAACGAAGCTCTTCCACGCGATCGCAGAGTAAGATGGATTGCGTGACCGTGGTGGAGCTTCCGAGATGTTCTGATGACAGCCATAACAGCAATGCGTGATTAAAAATTTCATAATCCTCTCTCTGTTTCTCTCATCGACTCTACACATCTCTGTCTGCCGCACTCTCTTTTTCTCTTTTCATCGTTCCCTCAGGCTGTTTTTATTCACTTTATTTCTCTGGTGAAACTCAATAGAAATCCTTGAGGCTTTATCGTTGCAATTCATCCTACACTTGTCTCGAACATGCCAGTGATGCACCCACTTCAGCAAAACATTGCGATCTACGACAATAAAATTCTAATGTTATCCGTTTGCGCATAACGAGGCACTAAATCATGCCTAATCAGTGATTAAAATAATGAAAATCGTTGAAGATACTCATTAATGTTGACCGATTCATTTTTTCTCAAAAACAAATCGTAAATGGGTACCAGTGTCTAAAAAAACGATCATGAAATTATTGATTACATTGATTAATTAAAAAACAATAATAAGTGTTGAATATTATTCAATATAAA
The DNA here is from genome assembly GCA_944452715.1 of Ophion slaviceki. Lineage (NCBI taxonomy): Eukaryota > Metazoa > Arthropoda > Insecta > Hymenoptera > Ichneumonidae > Ophion > Ophion slaviceki. Next base: position 4,995,142 of record OX101785.1, on the reverse strand, counting down.
TGAGGTTGAAGCTCGCATCGTTGGAATACAACAAAAACCTTTCTTAATTTTTTTTATTTTTCTATCTTTATTACTATCTGAACTTCTCTTTTGCAGTTTCAGGTTATGGATCCCTCATAAGGATCTCCAAAAATATTTCAGTTATATTTGTACCCTAAATTCGCAAAAAAATTGGGCAGTACGGAAATAAAACAACTTCATTGCATTCCACCGATGCGACCTTCAATACCATTAATATGAGTTAATTAGAATAGAAACATCCTTCTTAATTTTTTCATTTCTTTATCTCTATTACTATCTGAACTTCTCTTTAGCAGTCTTGGATTATAGATCCCTCTATTTTGAAGATAAGGATCTTCAAAATTAATTCAGTGATATTTGTAGCCTAAATGTCCGGAAAATTTTAGCAATACGGAGAAAAAAAAATTCTTTGCATTCCAACGATGCAAATTTCAACACCATACCATACCATATACAGGGTGTCCCTCTCATCTCTACCACCCGAAATAACTCGGTGATTATCGACGTCACAAAAAAATGTTCCAGACAAAAGTTGTACGGTGTAAAAGGGGCCATCAAATGCGACCAATTTTTTTATTATTTTGGTGGAGATACCGACGCACACTGAAGGTCACCTCCACTTTTTAAAATGGAATGGTACATTTTTTTCAACCATCTTGTGGAACACCTCAAGCCGCATAAAAAAAATCGGGACGGCAAAGTCGTTCAAAGTCAGCATTGATGATACAAATCTAAATATCTCGGTTCACTACCAAATATTTGGTAGTAATCCGAGATATTTAGATTTGTATCATCAATGCTGACCTTGAATGACCTTGAACGGCTTTGACCCCCTAATGTTTTTTATGCGGTTTGAGATGCGTCACAAGATGGTTGAAAAAAAATGTACCATCCCATTTAAAAAAGTGAAGGTGACCTTCACTGTGGGTCAGCGCCTCCAACAAAATGAAAAAAATTGGTCGCATTTGATGGCCCTCTTCACACCGTACAACTTTTGTTTGGGTTTGTTTGGGACGTTGATAATTACCGAGTTATTTCGGGTGGCAGAGATAACAGGGACACCCTGCATAGGAAACCCAAACAAATGAGGTTGACGTTTGCATCGTTGGAACGCAACGAAAATTAATATTTTTGAATTCTTCAATTTATTTTGGCAAACTTTGCTTACAAAAATCCTCCAACCATTTCTCAAGATATTTTTTTTATCCTTAAAAAAACGATTTATAACAAAAAAAATATGGAAAATAAAATGAGCTTTCGTTGCGTTCCAACGATGCAAACTTCAACACCATCCCAAACACGTATTAAATATTGTCGAACATTATGATGGTCAACTGAAAAACCTCCAACCACTTTTCAAGATATTTATTTATTTTTATCTATAAAAAAAGATCTATAGCAATAAAAAATATGAAAAATAAAATGAGCTTTCGTTGCGTTCCAGCGATGCAAACTTCAACACCATCCCAAACAAGTATTAAATATCGTCGAATATTATGATGTCAACTAAAAAACTATAAAAAAAATACACAAGTAAGAGGAATAGCTAAAAATATTCATTCGATTTATATAATACTGTGTTGAAATGTACGACATTCATGAGGAATCTACTTTCTCGTACAAATGTTGGAAACGTTCCTCGAGATACATGCTTCATTCATATTACATCACCAAAACATGTAACCAACTTTCAAGGAATCCAAAAATCACGGTCACTCGCTGATAAAATATTAAAAATCAGTATATATATTAAAAATGAAAGAACGGAAAATTGTACATAAGTCGTAGTCAATGATCTGGTAAAAAGAGCATTCACGATTCAATAGAATATTATTTTTAAGGCGTTACCCCCACTTGTAGCACAACAAAAAGGCCTTTTTCATGAATTTTTTTAAAGAAAACTACAAAACTTTTTTAATCGATCAATATACCATCTTAAAGAACACATCTTGAAGAACTTTCAGTAATTTTTTTATTGAAAAATATTACATTGTTTAGTGGCAATTGGCCGTCAATGAAATAATGTTTTTATATACACGGTTTGCGGTGACCAACATTGCGGCGAAGTGGATCATCTGAAAAAAAAATGCGGATGGATTTAGTCCAATATAAGTATAAACTAGTCTTTAATCGAAGGATTTTAAAAAATATTCATTTTTCACAAAATGGCGGACAGTCAAAGTTAATGGTTCGATTTTAACGAAAAAAAAAAAACGGCCGTTTTTTGGCTATAAAACGGCCATTTTTTTCGAAAAAAAAATCGAACGATTAAAGACTACATTTTTATGTATTAAATAAGCCTGCAAATTTTCAAGAAGATCGGTTCATTAGTGTTCGAGTAATCTTGGTCACCGACTTCAGAAATGCCATTTTGAGAAAAACGCGTTTAAAGTTTCAATTTCAGTTTACACGAAGAAAATATTTTTTTTTGTAAACTTACATAGAGTCATCTATTCCGGGCATCAAAAAAAACTGCACTTCAAATTGCCCTTCAAAAAATTTCAATAAAAAAAAATCGATTTTTTCAAAATCGCAAGTGGGGGTAACCCCTTAAGTGTTGTTTTATCGCTGTTCCATTTTGATCGTGTTTCGTTTGTGAAGAATGGCTCTCGCGACGATCAAACGCAACGCGGACAATGGACGAGAATATTTGTGCCCAAGATGATAATACGAGACTCGGATCGTTTTTCCAACTCCCATCCGAGATAATTGTTATGTCCCCTTGTCTTTGTAGAACATCCATGAATTATTCAAGACGCCATTTTATCTGTGACACACATATCAACGTCGGCGGCGACGCTCGCACGACGTAGGACGAATGTAAAAGGTATCGTACGATCCTTTGTTCGGAGCAACAAATACATTTTAAAAATAAATGAATTGAGGGAAGAAATGTCTACGCAGTTACTTTTTTACCGAGGGAAATTAACATCTCGATAAAACGTGCTTTCGCTGTCTAAATGGGAAAAATTTTAGGGAATTATTTTCGTTTTGGATGTTTTTTCGGGAGAGCGACGAGCTGATACTCTTCGAGACGTCGAACGATTAATTTAGGGCCTTAGGCTACTCTAGAGGCCAAAAAAGGGCATATTTTGTGATTTTTTTTTTTCAGCGAAACCATAAAATAAATCGAAATTACAAAATAGGGGTTTCAGTATACACGTAATTGACTATACAAAATTATTTTTTCACAGCGATACATGTCAAAATGGCGACTGTGCAGCATTTTTCCGATGACGCCTTTATTTCTGGAAGGTCAATGGCCGGACCAACAGCTCCTATCATTTTTGAGTTATGCTGAAACACTAAAGTTTTTCGACTATATATAAGAATGGCTATAGAAGTACGTAGGATTTTTTTGATATATTGTTTTTTGCCGAAATGGCGCTTTTCTCAAACGAAAACTATAAAATGTCATGAGAAAATCGTCGTAAAATTGTTTATAAAAAGGAACTATGCAATATAATTAAAAAATCGGACGTAGTGCCTCAGAAAATGTAATTCTAAATATACAGTTAAAATTTCAAGTGAATCGGTTGAAATTTGTTGATGTTATGAGTCCGGCCGACTTGAAAAATGTAGTTTTGAGATAAACGCGTTTAAAATTAGTCGAAAGTCACGACATGAATAATGTTTCAATACCTTTAATCTGCGTTGCCTGCAGATGAATTCGAAAATCGAGTACTTGGAGATTGTTCACACCCATAATTTTTCGGAATATAATTTTATAGGTACTAAGGTACCTTTAAAAAAAAACGATTTTTGGAAAATCCCAGAGTGGCGTAAGGCCTTAAGGCGATTAATAAATTATTTGTTTACCTTTTTAATACGATTAATACCACGATTAATTAATTTAAGGAGATTGATTAAAATAAAAAATACCATGTCACAGCCACAAGTAGTGATAAAACATACCCTAAGTCTAAAAAATGGTGAACGAATCTTTCGTTAAAAAAAAATCATGAAAATTAGAAATTTTTTTCTCGCCTAAAGGTAGCTCCTCCCTTAAATGTCACTTTAGCCAACTGCGATCACGACGTGTTGCCTTTCTCGTGTATAATTTGCCAGGGTACAGAAGGTGCTCAGAATAATTAATTCGTAAATAATTACTTTATCTTCGTGATTACCGAACGATCGAACTTTCCGATCACGTAGAGATGCGATCGGTATCCGCGACACACGGCGCACATTCGTTCGCCTGGATACTCGAGAAATCGACAGCGCGCCTGTTTTTTCCGGCGTCTTTTCCCGCGATCTTCAAGAGTGATCGATGAGTGCACGATCCTCGATCGGCTCGACATCGTTATTCCAACTTCATTGTACAACGATTTGTCGATCGATATTCTCAGTGAAACGATACGAACAAACGATTGATTTATTCCGCTCACTTTTGTTTTTCTACTTTTATAGTCGATGCTCGTATGAAGTTAACAAAAAACAACTCTCGTTTGACCCTGATTTATAACTCGTAACGGCGATACATCCTGAAATTTAACGCAGAAAGAGAGAGGGAAAAATATTGAATTACCGGCAGAACAGAGATCTCAATAAAATCTTTTCTCTCGCAGCGTCACATTTCGCAATTAGCCAGCGTAATTGAGAAGTTGCGACCGTAAGAACACCCGGTTTTTCTCTAAGAGTACATTTTATTCCAACGAAAGGAACGCGATTTGAATCGAATAACAATTTATTTCTCACTTGATGGAAATTCTAATTACTGGATAGGAATAATTGAATTTACTCGAGGATGTCGGAAAACGTATGATGCTGATCGTTTGCATCGTTCCGATGCAACGAAAATTCTTTAAAATGTTATCCATTCACCTTTATTGTCATTTGATTTTTTTTGCATATTTATGTTGTAGAACTCTGATAAAAATCTTAAAAACACGTTTATGCAATGTTCACAACCTACATATGACGAAAAATGAGATCTTCAAGTATGCATCGTTGCAACGATAATTATTTTTTTTTCGTCGATAAATTACTTTTTGGTCGATTTAGGCTATTAAAATCATTTCCAATTTATTTTACAATAATAAAAATCATTTCCAATTTGTTTTACAATAACAAAAATGGGGAAATAACAAAAAACATCGTTGCATTCCAACTATGTAGACTGCAACGTCACGAAAAAATTGAATGTTATTGAAGTTTGCATTGTTGGAACGCAACGAAAATCATTTTTATTCTAATTGTACATTTTTTTGGAAAGATCAAAGTTGCGGCAAACTTTTATGAAGATCCTCATTGGAAACCTGCGATCTAAATCTATCGCAAAAGCTTTTGGATAATAATAAAAATGGAGGAAAAAGTGAGCAAAAGAAAATTTCCGTTGCAAACGATGCAAATTTCATGGTTTCGAAGTTTGCATCGTTGGAACTATGTGGGATCATAAAGGTAAAGTTGGGATCGTTTACTATCACCCAGAGATTTTTCTATTTGAGCTTTTCCGGCCTTCGAAAAATTCTGAAAAAAACATTTCAGTAATTCACGTAGTTTAAAATTGCCAAAATACTCGGATGAAAACGAGTTAACGATTGAAAAAAAGAAAATTCGTTGCATTCCAACGATGCAAACTTCAACAGCATAAAACTGGGCATTTGAAGAAAAATAATTGTCATTGCATTCCAACGATGAAAACTTAATCGTAGAATTTCTAAAATGGATATCTTCATGTTTATTATTGCCCAAAAACTTTATTGCAGTTTCGTATTGTGGATCTTTAACGAGGGTCCTAAAAGGACGTATTAGTGATGTCAAGAGGCTTAAGGGGGGAGATACCCGTCAACTAGGAAATAATTTGTCGTTGTTCACGATTTTTTTTTTAAAGGAAAGATTTCTCCACCATTTTTTAGGCTTAGGGTATGTTTTATTACTACTCTTGGTTGTTACATGTTATTTTTTCATCGTCAATCTTTAAAAATGGCGGAGGTGTGGCACAGTCTTCTAAACTCCATTTTCAAAACGGGCGTGACGCATAGCTGAAAATTTAATCGACCGATTCCGATAAAATTTGGTATAAATCTTTCTAACCTTACCGTCTAAAACATGACCCTAAATGGTTTTGAAAATTTAACAAAAAAATGTATTTTTTATTGCAAAATATAGGCATTTTTTTCAGACAATTCAATCTTTTTGTTTCAAAGCGTACAATTTCATCGATTTTCAACATTTCTCACTTTTTCTTGGTTCATATTCTTCGTATGAGTGTGAATGAAAGAAAAATCTTCGTTGGTTTTCTTTCAGATTAATCCCGCCGCCACTACGTGTCACGCCGTCTGACAACATCCGCCGCAACTCGTTCAGAAGAAGCTGCCATTTTTTAAGATTATTAAAAAAAATACTACGTAAGAGCCAAAAGTATTAACGGATTATACGTAATTAAAAATTTCAGAAAATCGATTTTTTTAATTGCATTTTCGGAACATACAAATATGTGAGTATATTCCCTAAAAATTTCAAATCGATCCAGCGAATATTCTCGGAAATACACACATATTTGTAAGGACGCTCAAAACGGTGTTTTCAAAGTCGGTGAGCACGATTTATCAAAAACGGCTCAACCGATCGGTCTGCAATTTCAACATAACCTTGTCAGATATATTCTTCAGGTATTGATCGAAGGAATAGAATTTCCGATAATTATTTCTATTTTTTTTCAACGATTTAACGAAAAAAATTTGGTCGAAAATCGAAATTGTTTCTTTCCGGAGCCACCATTTTGTCAAAAATAAAAATTTCGACTATTCCTTCCATCAATACCTGGATTCATCTATCCCCTAAAAGAATCTTTTTGGGTTTTTCATTTTAGATAATCCAAACCGGAGATACTTTGCTCACCGCCGGACACTTTTTTTCGGGGACCTCCAGGAGACTTCCTATAGGAGCAATGTTAATGAATATTTTTGAAAATAAAAAATGCCAATCTAAAGCTAAAAGATGCCACTACACTGCCTAATACTTTTCGTTTTGCCCAAATGAAATCCTTTACCAGAAAAAAATCGTGAAAAAACGACTTTGATTTGAGACCCTAAGTCTCAAATCGATGAAGAAATCTTTCCTTTGAAAAAAAATCATGAAAATCGGCCATTTTTTCCCCGCCTAAAGGTATCTCCCCCTTAAGGGGTTACCCCCACTTGCGATTTTGAAAAAATCGATTTTTTTATTGCATTTTTTTGAAGTATAAGTATCCGGGCCCATACTTCCGTATGGGCCCGGAATAGATGGCTCTATGTAAGTTTACAAAAAAAAATATTTTCTTCGTGTAAACTGAAATTGAAACTTTAAACGCGTTTTTCTCAAAATGGCATTTCTGAAGTCGGTGACCAAGATTACTCGAACACTAATGAAATCTTCTTGAAATTTTGCAGGCTTATTTAATACATAAAAATGTAGTCTTTAATCGTTCGATTTTTTTTTTCGAAAAAAATGGCCGTTTTATAGCCAAAAAACGGCCGTTTTTTTTCGTTAAAATCGAACCATTAACTTTTTCTGTCCGCCATTTTGTGAAAAATGAATATTTTTTAAAATCCTTCGATCAAAGACTAGTTTATACTTAAATTTGACTAAATCCATCCGCATTTTTTTTTTCAGATGATCCACTTCGCCGCAATGTTGGTCACCGCAAACCGTGTATGTAAAAACATTATTTCATTGACGGCCATTTGCCACTAAACAATGTAATATTTTTCAATAAAAAAATTACTGAAAGTTCTTCAAGATGTGTTCTTTAAGATGGTATATTGATCGATTAAAAAAGTTTTGTAGCTTTCTTTTAAAAAATTCATGAAAAAGGCCTTTTTTGCGCTACAAGTGGGGATAACACCTTAATACGTGTCAAAACAATTGGCAATTCATGAAACATTAATTCTCATCGCATTCCAATGTAACGTCACGATGATGAAAACGTACTACTTGATGGAGCAGCGTTTCAGTGGATTTCACTTATTACCGATGCAGATTAAATTCGTACCTCTAATGGCCAATTACAGCGGCTGAGTTGGCCGATCCATCAATCTATGGATCGCGGCGTTGCTGCCGTATCCATTGTTATTTTATAGAAGCTCTTATGGAAGCAGGAAGAGGAGTATGTTTCAGAGAAAAGACAATGGAAAAAGAATGTCTCGACGTAAAAAAAAATTAGGGGTTTCAGTGTGATATCCCACACGACAAGAGCCGAGTCTCGCCGCCAACGCTTTAAAACGGCCGCGCGTGCGACTGTACGATAAATAGGAGAAAACTGGGCCTAATTTTCATAACGCAACACATTCATCGTGCCAGGCATCTCACCGCCCACGTTTGTTTCGTCGCGTGTCCCACGGTTTTATTTTATTTATTCCGAGCGCATTGCTATTACACTCGCCAGGTTAAAAAAATTACGAAATCAAGGTACGATCAGCGCACGTACGTCAGGCGGATTTTTGTGATGTTCCATTTTTACGAGTTTGCCTGAGAAACTCGTGCCAATGTAATACCAATATGGATTTGAAGTTTGCATCGTTTGATGCAACGATTTTTGTTTTAATTGATCACATCCCTTATTTTTAAGTCATATTTGGCAGACTGTGATTGTAGATCGCTAAATAAGAATCCTAAAAATTATTTTCGCGATTTTGTAGCTGGAATTTTCCTAAGGAAATTTGGGAAGTAAAAAAAATGATTTTCGTTGCATCGTTGGGAGACAACGATTTTGTTCGATTTCTGCACTTTTATCACTATACAAAATCTTTTTTCCTTTTTTTCTTTTATTTTTACAAAAATGAGGTCCTTATTCTCTGAAAAGGATACGTAAAAACGTTCCGGTGATTTCCAGTCCCAATCGATCGAGGAAAAATTTGAGAAATTAAAAAGAATCGATTTCCCTTGTATTCCACGATGCAAACTTCAACATCATTTACATCAAACATTTTCACTGCTGTATATTTATAAACGAGTCAATAAAATTAAACATAACCTCTTCAGGGCCTCTTTAAGGCGGGCAACCAGTTTAGGAGTACGTTTTTTTAGTTATTTTCATAATTTCCTATAAGGAATGAACGAATAGAATTTTTTCAAACTTCGGGAATATTTTAGACATATTTTTCACTTTCCATAAATTTCCCTATAAAATCGTCAGATAATTGTTAATAACAAATAAACTATGCAATATAAAAAAAAATCCTACGTACTTCCATAGACAATGTATTTTTCAAGATATATTCAACATTTCAAGTGAATCGGTTGAAAATTGTCTGAGTTATGTTTCCGGCCAGCTTAAAAAATGCAATTTTTCAGATAAACGCTGCACAGCCGCCATTTTGAAATTAATCGCTATATATATAGGGTGATGCACATAAAGTGTTACAGAGCAACAGCACTCAAACTATTTATCATATCAAAAAATGTTTCAGACAAAAGTTTCAGTGTTCGAGAAGGCCATCATACTGGACCACCCTATTTTTTTATCGGTGGAGGCGCTGAAGGTACGTCAAGTTCAACTGCACTTTTTTTTTATGGAATGGTACACCTTTTTCAACAGGGGGTCAAAGTCGCTGAAGGTACGTCAAGTTCAACTGCACTTTTTTTTGATGGAATGGTACAACTTTTTCATCAGGGGGTCAAAGTCGTTCAAAGTCGTTCAAGATCAGTATCGATGATACAAATCTAAATAGGTGACCTTGAATGACCTTGAACGACTTTGACACCCTGATGTTTTTATGCGGCTTGAGGTGCTCCGCAAGATGGTTGAAAAAAATGTACCATTTCATTTTAAAAAGTGGAGTTGACGTTGACGTAGCTTCAGCGCCTCCACCGATGAAAAATAGGGTGGTCCAGTATGACGGCCTTCTCGAACAGTGAAACTTTTGTCTGAAACATTTTTGGATACGATCAATAGTTTGAACGCTATCGCTCTGTAACACTTGATGTGCCTCACCCTGAGAATGTGTTAAGGGGTTACCCCCACTTGCGAATTTGAAAAAATCGATTTTTTTTATTGCATTTTTTTGAAGTATAAGTATCTGAGAATATGTCCCGAAAATTTCAAGTCGATCCGAACAAAATTGACTGAGACATGAGCGTTGAAAGAGAAGAATCCGTTGTGAAATTGAAACTTTAAACGCGTTTTTCTCAAAATGGCATTTCTGAAGTCGGTGACCAAGATTACTCGAACACTAATGAACCGATCTTCTTGAAATTTTGCAGTCTTATTTAATACATAAAAATGTAGTCTTTAATCGTTCGATTTTTTTTTTTCGAAAAAATGGCCGTTTTATAGCCAAAAAACGGCCGTTTTTTTTCGTTAAAATCGAACCATTAACTTTGACTGTCCGCCATTTTGTGAAAAATGAATATTTTTTAAAATCCTTCGATTAAAGACTAGTTTATACTTATATTTGACTAAATCCATCCGCATTTTTTTTTTCAGATGATACACTTCGCCGCAATGTTGGTCACCGCAAACCGTGTATATAAAAACATTATTTCATTGACGGCCATTTGCCACTAAACAATGTAATATTTTTCAATAAAAAAATTACTGAAAGTTCTTCAAGATGTGTTCTTTAAGATGGTATATTGATCGATTAAAAAAGTTTTGTAGTTTTCTTTAAAAAAATTCATGAAAAAGGCCTTTTTTGCGCTACAAGTGGGGGCCTTAAATTGTTAAACATACTGTCCGGACGAATAATTTACACGTATTCGTCCGAATAAAATCTTTATAACTTTGTTTGGGTTTGTTTGGGTTGGGTTGGTTGGTTTTGTTCAGGTTTGTTTGTTTGGGGCATTGTACAGCGTGATCTGCGTGAACTGAGTCGCTATCCGGACGGCCAGCCGCAGTGTTTCAAGAGACCCGATGATTTTATGGAAAAAGAGGTACCTGAAAATGTTGCGGCACTCTGTTCTCGAGGAGAATGTCCAGGTTCTTGAGAAAGCGTTCGCCCTGTTTCCTCTTGCCTGATCCGTTGAATTTTCGATTCATCGCCATTTCCAAAAGTTCCTCCCACTCGACAACCTCGTACGCCGGTCTTCGGGATTGTTGTCCATAACGAGTCCTCTTGACAATCCTGCCGGATCCTCGTCCTTTTCTCTCGTTAGCGAAGTTGCTCCTTCCGCGTTCTCCATCGACGCTTATTTTCGGTGAATCGCGATCCTCGCGTTCGTCGAAAGATTCGAGTCTCTCCTCGTTTTTCGCAGTTATTCTCTGCCACTTTCTCTCTCTTGGCGCTGCAATAACGTTGCTGTCGTCCCAGCCCTTTTCCATTTTACGATGACGTTCGTTCGAGAGTTTCGGGCTGCATCTCAAGCTCTCGGCCCAACTCTCCCGCTTGAAAAATCTTTTGCTCGCGTTTGCGGCAACTTCGCTCGATCGCGAGTTTCGCCTTTCGGGCTTTCTCCCATTTGGCGAATTTTCGAGATCGTTCACGCGGAAAATTTGTTTTTCGCGATCCATGTCGTCGAGAACGAGGTCGATCCTTCGTATCATCGAGCTCGCCGAATCGCGAAGCGAGTCGTTCGCATTTCCGGTCTCGGATGAATTTATACTGTCGCTGTCGCTGTACTCCCACGAACTCGTGGAATTTCTACTTAACTTTCGACGCAAGCCGGGCTCGTCGCGACGACGGAGACTCGAGTCTGTCACATCCTTGCGCGAAATTTTCGAACCCTTGGAGATCGTCGATGACGAGCCGGTCGACGATAAATTCGATCGCGGATTCATCGCATTTTCGCGCGCTATTTGTTTCGCTATTCCACTCGCGTGAGCCTTGCCGCGACACGCTCGATGATGATTTATCATCTCCTCTCTTATATTGTTCGCTGGCATTTTATTTATTTTTATTTGTCTCGCTTTTGAATTAATTTTACCGTCAAATTAACTCCAATTTCTTTACGGATATTTTTTTTTGCCCCACAATCGACATTCACTTAGCGAACTTTTTAGTGATCTTCGATTTTTATTTTCTCTCGATACGCGTCAGCAGTTTTTTATTTTTTTTTATAATTTTTCTCGCTTTTGAATTAATTTTACCGTCAAATTAATTCCAATTTCTTTACGGATATTTTTTTTGCCCCACAATCGACATTCACTTAGCGAACTTTTTAGTGATCTTCGATTTTTATTTTCTCTCGATACGCGTCAGCAGTTTTTTATTTTTTTTTAATTTTTCTCACTTTTGAATTAATTTTACCGTCAAATTAATTCCAATTTCTATGCGGATATTTTTTTCCTCGCCCCTAAATCGACATTCACTTATCGAACTTTTTCGTGATCTTCGATTTTTATTTTCCCTCGATACGCGCCAGCCGCGATATAATTACGCAGCTATTGTTTTCTCAACGAATTGGCCTTTCGAAGCGGATTTTTTATTTTTCGACGTAAAGATTTATCCGATTGAAATTACATTTTCAATTTATGTTATTCCGTAATTTTAATTTTTGGTGGATTTCTTTCAAAATGCCTGCTCTCTTACTTATCTTACTTGCTGTTGTCTGTCCATTTGCACAGCTGGTACAATTACTGGACGAGCATTATTTTCGTCCTCTCGAACTCGACGAGAACAGAATCTTTCGCAGCAACGAGTTTTCTCGAAAATCCTAGTTGATTTCTCCAATTCTCATTGTCCTCTGTGCTTTCAATTATTTTCCTGGCTTTTCAATTTTTTTTATCTACCCTTTTTCTGCCACAATAGCTCCGCCGTTTATTTGCCCTCTCGTCGCATGTGCCTTATAATTGGATCGATTATTTTCTTATTGGTTTTTTCGCTCCCTGAATTATGTCTCGCCCGAGGGGAAAATCAAGTGTGTTGATTCGATGGCGAGATTTTTCCATAAAGTAACGTGCGGGCGTGACTCTTCGCTCTTTACACTTGGTTTTTTTTTCTGTTTTTTTTTTAACGCAACCACAGAGGGATTCGCGGTTTTGCAGGCGACAGCTGCTTTTCAACGGGCGTCGCAACGTTTATCCTGTCATTAAATCCGCGTTCCAGTTACGACAATGTTTATTACGAACGTGCGTGTGTTCAAACGCGACACTGGACAGGTGTGTGTGCGCGTGTATGCGTATATGTGTCTCTCCGTGATTGATCGCGAATCAAATTGCACGTTTCATTCGTGGAACGTTGCGAACTCCTATTCCAGTTAATTATCACGGGGTAAACGGAGGAGCACAAATTAAACATTCGCGTCGAACGCACCGACGATAAATTCACAATTCAATCGCGTCTGCAATGAATATGAATAACGATTAAAAAATTGCTTACAACGTTTCTGGTAAAATTGCTGGGCTATTTTGTGAAAAGTTATTTCACTCTTTTTTGTACATTTGAATCGAGAAATGCAATGAGACCATTGTTCAAAGCGGGACAAATCGATTTTTCTGCACAAATTGGAAAATATTGCATAATAATGGTGAGTCAAAATTTTCCTTGTGAAAATCGTAATTCAACTTTTAAACGCGTTTTTCTCAAAACTATATTTTTCAAATTGGCTTCCATGATATCTCAAAAACTAATGATGTTGACGTTTGGATCGTTGGGATGCGACGAATATTTGTTTTTTAATTTTGCAAATTTCCTTTCGCAATTTTAAGCTACAAAAATCATGCAAACATTTTTTTCGGATTCTTATTTATCGATCTACATCAAATTCGCAATATATGATTTTTAACCCTTCGAGTGCACACTGGGTCGTTTTGACCGTACGTATTTAGTATTTTTTAGCGTATTTTCCAACGTATGCCCCACTTTGAACGAATATTTTGGCATTTAATTTTCGTTTTTCTTAAAGAATAAATTTAGGACCATAAAATATGGATAATTTACTACAAAAAACGTCTCTACAAAAAAAAACATAAAATGCATATTTACCGGAATACAACGATTTGAAAAACGCCTTGGTCAGATTGACCCAAGATGCACTTATAGGTTGGCGGCGGAGGTGTCCACTCGAAGGGTCAATAACAATCAAAATAAGAAATTGAAAAGAATTTTCGTTGCATTCGAACGATGCAAACTTCAACCACTTCAAAAACTATTGAACGGATTTCGCTCAAATTTTTATGGTATGCTCAAAGTTTTTTTTAAGCTGAACAAGTCGAAAAAAAAATGACAAAACTTGGAACTTAACTTTTAAAATCGTGTCAAAAAATCAATTTTTATTTTTCTTTATTCCTTTTTTCCTCCTTCCCTTATTTTTTTCTTATCTTTTTGTCCTTATTTTATTTTTATTTTCACTCTAGTTTCTGCGACGACCTCACGTCTACAAATTAAAATGCCGTTCGATGTTTTTATTTCAGATGAATAAAACCTCCGGAATCATAGCAGCCGTCAACCAACTTTTTTACACATGCGTGTCTTCCGAACGGTGTAAAGTCGATCCAACTCGTTATTTTTGTTTGATAAAATTCTCGGGGGCTGTAAAGATGTTAATAAATATGTGGTAAAAATTCAAAGATAGTGTGCTTTGCTGGTTCATCAAAAAAAAAATTCCAAAAATCGCTGTCACATAGGATGACCCCGTTGGAAATAAAAAATATTTTCAGATAAGGTGCGAATATTTTCGGCGGAATTTTTTATCACTTGGCGTTCTTTTTTTACCTTTTCAAAGTTTTTAAAAGGGATACGAATAACGACAAAAAAAAACGATAATTCACCCAATCACGGTTGCAACGAGATACTATTTCAGAACAATACTCGAAACTTTTTTTTCGACACTTCAATTCAACACTGCCTCGATATCGATACTTCCGGCGATCTCACGAGTCATTGTAAAAATCGCAACGACCAATCGTTTTTCGTCGATCCGAATAAAATCGTCGCATAGCGATCGGCGTGTTATGAATTTCGAACAAAAAAAATCTTTTTTTCTTCCTCAACGACGTGCGGAGGCGGTGCGAACTTTTTCGTTGCACTTGTTCGACATTTCACGAGTAACCGCAGGCCCCACCGTCTCCGTTTTAATCCTCGTCGATCTCGGGCACATTTCGCGATGATTCTTCGTGAATTAAATTGCCACGGAAAAAGAGGGGGGGGCGGATGAATTTTCGAGGTGAAAAAGAGTGAAAATATTTGCGAGCGAGAGGAGATCGCGTCGTCGTTTGGGCGCGCGAGAGTCGACTGAATCGACGATCCGCGAGAGATCGAGTCTCCCGCTGCCCACGGCGAAGTGTAGTATAACGAAGGAGGACGGAGAGGCGTGTGCCCACGACCAGTGTGTTCCTTCTACTTCTTCGGAAGCGAGTGTAAAACGTCGCCGTTCGCCCGACGTCGGCGTCCCATCGTACGTCGACGGGACACCACGCTCTTGTTGCACTTGGTGCACACACTCGGCTGACTCATGTCTCGCGCGCGTAGGACGAGAAGAGGCCCAATCGGGCCGACCCCCGACGGGCCCAACACTCGTGTGGAATAAGAGCGAGAGATAAGAATGCGTACGCGGCGCTCTAGACAAAATCGACGTATAGGGAAGGCCCAAAGTGGATCCTCGAGGGAAATTTAAGGCCTTAGGTCACAGTAACGGGGATAAAATCATGTGCGAATTTAACAATTTTTTTCGTATGAAAAAGTGATTTACTCATTAAATTAATTACACATATATTTAGTATGTATATGAAGCTGTTAGAAATTTTTTTTGTTCAATGTACAAAATGGCCGACTATTCGAAACTTCTCGAAACAGCTTTTTTCCAATTGGCGTGACAAATAACTTCAAGAATTTTCACTCGATTTACTTCAAATTTAAAAGTTATGTTCCTAATTGCATTTCTTGTATTTCTTGTATTTATTTGTATTTATTTTATTTATTGTTAACTTAACTTGTATTTGTTAACTTAAATAACCCGTTTGGTTTTTAGCTTTCGGATGGACCGTTTGAGCTGGAGAATGACCACCGCGAAACGTCGCAAGAAAATCTCATCATCCACCGACGGCCATGTTTTTGTTATTTTTCTGTATTTTTTTGTGATTTTTTTTTAAGGCTCTCAATATATGTACCATTGTGTTGAAAAAAATGGGTTTCTTTTTCATCCACCGTTTCCTAGAAAAAGAAATCGGAATTTGCTCATTTCTTTCGGGCCTCTAGGTAGATGTAGTTAAACGGCTACCAGGTAGCCCCTTAATAGCAATCACTTTTTTCGCGTTCGAATTGCAGAATGCAGACATTCTTTTGTCGATTTGTTTTCATTATCCTAAACATTGCGATGTTGAACTATTTTTTACAATTTTCACGAATATAATTTTAGTTCGAAAATATTTTCCGGAAATAAACTGGAGATTCGATATACCGAGATATTATTCCTGACGGAAGAGGAGAGCGGGGGCAAGGAGATGGTGCGAAATGTTTTTAAAGTTTGCAACGTTGGTATGCAACGAAAGTTTTTTTTTTCATATTTATATTGAAGATCTCTGAATAAGTGTATTAAAAATAATTAAGGGATTTTTGTAGGTAAAATTAGCCGGCAGAAATCAAAAGAAATGCATAAGTATCCATTTTATATTATATATATGTCATAAATGTGTTACATTATTATACAATAAATATTATATTATATGTAACAATAATTCTATAATGTAATATAATAAAACGAATAGTGAGTTGGCATGTAACTCACGAAAATTGATGTGTAAACATGTGAGCTCGCATCAGTTTGGTGTGGGAAAATTGAGGTCTTGCATTGGTTTTGATCAAAATTTATTTCGTAATAAAACAATGCGAAAATAGCATAAAGAATCAAGTTTGAACATTTATTGATCAGTTTCTTTTTTACATGAAATGATTGGTTTGTGGTAACTGTAATAAGACACATAGACTTGCGACTGCAGTGTTTCCAAATACCGCGAGAATACAGCATCGATTGTAGTCTTTGAATTTGTAGTTGGAATGTTTTTATCTGTATTCATGCGTAGATTGAGTTTGTCCTGTAAAAATGAAATGAGCGGTTCAGCCGCTATATTTTTGTTTTGGTTTTATTGTTATCAGATTTTTATTAGATTTTATTAGGAAGAGAGAGAGAGAGAGAGAGAGAGAGAGAGAGAGAGAGAGAGAGAGAGAGAAGAGCGAGAGAGATTAATTAGCTATTTTGTACACATATTATTACATATTTTCTTATATGTAAATATATTTTATTTTAATTATATATTATCTAAATATATAATAAAGAGAGAGAGAGAGAGAGAGAGAGAGAGAGAAGCATCGTTCGTAATTACCTTTTAGGTTGGCGACACCACGTAAAATTCCAGTAGGAAAAAATGTGCGTCATGTCAACTGTCAGTTAGCCCGCACAGTCAACTGTCAAACGCACACATTAACGCGCTCACACAGACACGGTCTTACGCTGACGTCATCTGACGCTCGAAGCCCCAGCTAGCCCCTACCGTAGACCGAGCGCTAAGATGTTTACACATCAAAATATATTATATTAAATACAACATAAATAAATAATATAACATAAACCGACAAAAAAATAGACGAGAAAATTCGGGAATAACCCGTGGTGTCCTCCCTCAATGAATACTAATCAAATTTAATCTATACTGATCAATGCTTTAATCAATTCAATACTGTAAGGCGGGAAATACCTTCAGCCGAGGAAAAAATTTTCTGTTTTGGAATATTTTTTTTAAAGAAAAGCTTTTTTCGCCACTTTTAAGACTTATACTCTACTACTGCTTCTAGCTGTTACATGGTTTTTTTTATTAATTTGAAAAAATGGCGGATAAACTGCATTTTAAAAACTGTCGTGACGTATAGCTGAAAAACTAATAGACCGATTCTGATGAAATTTTCTACAAATCTATCTAACCTTTTTGTCCAAAACACCTAACTGTTCTTGAAAATAAAAACAAAACGTATTTTTTATTGCAAAGGGTAGCAATTTTTTTTCGAAAAATTCAATCTTTTTATTTCAAAGCGTACCATTTCATCGATTTTCAACATTTCTCACTTTTTCTTGGTTCATATTCTCCGTACGAGTGTTAATGATGGAAAAATCTCCATTGGTTTTTTTTTCAGATAAATCCCGCCGACGCTACGTGCCACGCCATCTGACAACATCCGCCGCAAACCCGTTTAGAAGACTCCGTCATACCTCCGTCTTTTTTGAACATTAATAAAAATGAAAAAATACCATGTTACAGCGAAAAGTAGTAATAAAACATGCCCGGAGTCTCAAAAATGGCGGACAAATCTTTCCTCTAAATAAAAATCATGGAAATCGGGAATGTTTCCTCGCCTAAAGGGAACACCAGTTAATATTTATTTCATACTCATTTCAAGTTCATATTTATTTCAATTTCATTTATTGCTAATTGTATTATTTAGAGATAAATAGCAGCGTGGCGTATAAGTCGAGGATAAAATTTGTTTTTCGTTCGGTCTTCATCGTCTCGAGAGGATGTGAGAGTCGTGAACGAATAGAGATCCGGTAGAGGCTTTCTTTTCACGAGGTCTGAATGGTTATGAGGGGCGTTCAACAAGTCGAAATATTCTTTTTCTTTCTAATTACACACAATTGCGGCCACGGCTCGAACCTTGTTCGGAGGCTCGTTGAAAATGTTAGATTCGTATCTAATATCCAATATATCTGTTTACGAGCCTGGCATGTGTACAACGTGTAACAGGACAACATAATAGGATGCAGTAAAGATATCGTGTATGGACAACGAGAGAAGCCCGCGCTCTTTTACCACCTTCTCTCGCCATACGTTGCCACGTCCCCACGAATGACCTTTTCCACGAAAATGGGCGGGGGTTTGACTTTTGTGAACTTCGTCTACCGCGAGAGTCTTTAACACGCGAAACACCGAGTTCCCGAGGATCCGAACGTTGTACAACAAGCGTGTTTCGCCGTCATTCCGGGTCATAAATTTCATTTCGATTGCGATATTGTCATTTCACTGTTATTGTTATTATTTAATGGTGTTGAACATTGCATCGTTGGAATGCAACGAAAATACTTGTTATTTTTTTCATTTTTTTACGTTTATTACTATGTACATTCTTTTTTTGCAGGTTTAGGTTATGGATCCACAATAAGGATCTTCAAAAATAGTTCAGTAAATTTGGAATCGGTAATAGGAAAAAAGTATATCCGTTGTATTCCGCACTGCCAAAAAAATTACGTTTCAATAGGATCTATTTAAATAAAGTAGGTTTTTTCCTTGTCTCACGACCTACTACAATCCAATTTGTTTTAAACCTTTTTTACAATTAGTTACAGCTATTCTTTTACATATTAAATATATTCAAATTATACGAATGAAAATTCGATTCAGTCTTCATTTGGTTACAATATACACTGCAAATCCAAGTGTACTATATGCATAGAATATTTCATAAATCGAATATAAAATGAAATATTCAATTTAAAGTTCTACCAGAATGATTTTTCATGATAGATCGTAATTTCCTGGCTTTTTGAAATGATTTTAAGGGGAGATATACACCTAGATGGTCGAGGTCGAGGATTTAGAAGCTATGAACATTCCGTCAACTGTTGAAGACCTACACCATGGGCCTGGTATCGATGATTCCATGTAAGTTGACAAATTTCATGATTTATTCATTCCCAAATTTTCAAACGCGTTTTTCTCAAAACCACGTTTTTCAAATCGGTACCCAAAATTTCTCGAAAACCAATGAACCGATTGCCTTGAGGTTTTATGTGGTTATTATATACAACATTATACAGTACTTTTCATATGATTTTTTTTCCGTTACTTACTTTTTGTTTTATAGGCAAAATAATAACTAATTTTTGGCCCAAAAATCACTATTTATGTTCAAACGTCCGCCATTTTGTCATAAATCGATATTTTCAAAATCGGCTATGACAAATACTAGATTATAGTATCTAATTTAATAATCTTTTTGGTTTTTTTTTTCAGATGATTTTTGAAGAAACGCCAGTGGGTACCGTATCCGCAGATTTTTTTACGACGCTCCAAGGATCATACAATATCCTTGTATATTTTTTGATATTTTTAAATAAAGAAAATTAAACATATTTTTGAATGTATATACTTTTAGATAATTAAAACCCCAATCCGGAATTTCAAATAGTTTTCCTTGAAAAAATTCACAAAAATTACCTTTTTTCCGGCTCCTAGGTGTACATCTCCACTTAATCGAAGAAAATATTTCGCTTACATATGGAATCGAACCTACAACCTACCTACCTATAACTGCACACGCTGCCCCTACGCTACCAAGGGTGCTGTAACATCCTGATTCAATATTGATCGTTTTTTTTTTAATATTTAAATATTTGTTACTATTTTCTAGATGTACTGTTTTCGCATCAACCGCGAATTTTCTAATCGCTGGGATTGGACGTCATATAACTTTATACATATTTCATTATTCCAAACAACTTTTCTTTGAAACATTTTTTGATCGGGTTATTAATTATCGAGATACGGCGATTTTTTAGTTTTCAACCCCTATGTCTAAGGGCTGGGGCGAGTTGAGGGGCAAAATTTCATTGGGCTTACTTTCAGTATGCAACCATCTAGCTTTCATAGATGTTCCTTGAGAAATCCTTATTCCTTATTCTTTGTTCAGAACAAAGAACAAGGAGGCCTTATTTGTTAAGGAACGACTATGAATACGGGTGTTAGTCAAAAATTCTAATTCTACGCTAAAAAGTGCTGGGTTTTCGTCCTTTACTAGACTATAGCTACGCACGCTGGCTCTGCGGTGGCGTGTTTATAACATCATTCATTCATTCAAAGGTATTTATTGTTCTTATTAGTTACATATTTATGTTTAATCTTCTTGCCCCTAGGGTCTCTAGACTATTATGGTGTAGAAAGTAGGTGTGTCGTACATGAGTGTGTGCATTATGTACTTGCTGCCTTTCGACTTGCGTATGCTGTGTTTGTTTTTCAACATTATTTTTTCCTTAATTCTAGTGAGGTTGGGTGATTGGATGAATATTTACAATGGTTTATAACATCTCAGTTGCATATGTGCCACAAGAGACTAAATGAATTCTTGTATTTATTTGTTGTACCACATAAATTACATCAATTAGTTAATATCATTGTGATCATTAGAGTTTTATCGAATATCATGCTATAGATTTTTCGATTATAACTTTTATATAATTCCTCTCTCTCCCCCTCTACCCCCGATGTGTGTGTTGCAATATCGACAGACCATTAATTCAATCGAGTAGAAAAATGTTTGACTCTACGAAAATGCTATTTTATTTAAATAAATAAAAATTAAATCGATTTAGTGGATTCAACTAAATTGTTTTTCGAACAGATGAAACCGAGTCACAGATTTATTAGGAATAAATAAAATATTTAGTTTTGAGACGATATTGAATAGATCTTCATTTGTATAAATAAATATATTTAAAATAAATAATTCCAACAATTGAATGCAATGAAAAAATTTGATTTCACGAAAAATCTAGTTAATTTAAATTTATTTAATCAAATAGTCACATCTAGGTAATATCAATAGAATTTTTCTGTCAGTGCAACGAAGCAAACGTTAATACCTTGTTATTTATACGATTACCTTTTCATGTGTAATTTCACCTGTGTGCCAAAACTAAAGTGTCGGTCGAAATGTTTCGTGGAAAAATTCTCCGCGTACGTACAATGCTCCGCGTTGGAAAATAAAGGCGAAAAAAGCCTTTTCATTTGAGTGGGACAGACGGGTGTGTGCCCGTAGAAATATTTCTGTCGTCGTCTTGGGTCTCGTATTAAAATCAAGGAAGTCGGTGACTACGATGCCGCTGTCTCCCTCTTGCCCCTCATCGCTCGTTCTTCGTCTCACCCTTTAATACACGGGTTTCTATTCCGGGCGTTAACATCTAACAGCTTAGAAATACGAAACGCGCCACGAAATGCTTCTCTCGAATAATGAAACGTAAACAGACGAAGAAACGAGCACAACCGGTATATAAGCTCGGGTTTTCTTGCTCGGGCTTATCGATATGTGTACGCGATACGTCTCATCCCGGGCCCCCATGACACGCCATCAATGAACTCTTTGAGGCGAATGTGTGGAACGATTTATCCAGAGAACAAAAAAACTTATTAGAAATGCTGAGCATGCGTCAATTAAGAAAATACGTCGAAAAAACAATTCGGCCACTTCAAAGAGTTTTTATCCATGGGGTTGAAGTTTGTATCGTTGGAATGCAACGAATTTTTTTTTTTTTTTCAATTTCTTATTTTCATTATTATTCAAAATCATATTTCGCAAATTTGTTGTAGCGAGCTGAATAAAAATCCTAAGAAATGTTTGCGCGATTTTCGTAGCTCAAATCTTCTCAAGGAAATTTGGGAAATTAAACGAAAATCATTTTCGTTGCGTTGCAACGACGCAAACTTTGACGTCATATTTATCCTCCTTTTGTTATCCTGCTGTTGCGCCATTTTTCGCGTTACTCGACGATTTTTTTAGCGTTTACTTACAATCAGACGTACGAGGTTTTACTTTGGAAAATAGTTTGAAAAAATAAAATAAAATGTACGATTCTAGATCCTCGAAGAATTTCATGTACATGAAGTTTGCATCGTTGCTATCCAACGGTTTCATTTTTTTTTAGATTTTGTTTGGTTGGTCCCGGTGGCCGTAAATATTTTTTTATTCATTTTACCATATGTTTTTAGCAACTAGAGCCGAACTGACCAAGAAAAAATAGGAAATTACAAAATCGAAAAAAAAAAAATGAAACCGTTGGATAGCAACGATGCAAACTTCATGTACATAAGAATTTCAAGATGTCAAGCTTGAAAAGCTCACAGATTTCTCAAGCTCGAACACATGAGATTGAAGTTTGCATCGTTGGTGTGCAATGAAAATGATTATTCTTCAACTGCCGGAATTTCGTTTGGCAAATTTTCGTTACGAAAAACCTCAATTATTTTTGTAGCCGCTTATTTAGAGATCAAGGATTTGAATCTGGAAAAATTGTACAATAAAAATGAGGAAATAAAGATGAGGAAATAAAAATATGAAAAAAAAAAAACTTATTGTTGCATACCAACGATGCAAACGTCAAGACCATGAAAAGTTCTGAGATTCAAACAGTTTTAGCAATTTCGGATCGTCGAATAGGTCGAAGGCTATGGTGTTGAAGTTTGTACCCTTGAAATGCAAAAAAAAGTCCTTTATGTTTTCATTTCTTTATTTTTATCACTATCTAAACTCGTCTTTGCAGTTTTAGGTTATGAATCCCTGATAAGCATCTTCAAAAATATTTCAGTGATATATGTCGCCTAAATGTGCTAACAAAAAAATGGACCAGTATGTAAAAAAATATTTTCGCTGCATTCCAACTATGCAAAGTTCAATATCATCGAAAGGGTGAGGAACAAAATCCAACGAAGCAAAAAAAACCGTTCTCTTCCTGTTAGAAGCATTGGCGTAGCCAGCATTTATTTATGGGGGGGCCTGGAGGTCAGCCTGGCTGACAAAAAAGTTGGTTTGGTTAACAATCATCTTTTTGCAAAATAAAATTCACATAAAAGTCGATAATCACGTAACACAAATAAAATACAAAGCTTTAATCACACGTTTACGTTAACATTAATATCAAACTTTTGCAATACCTTAAAAAATAATCAACTAATTTTTCATTATTCTTTAATCCGGGTATCAGTCATTAAATTTCACTTTTAGTTGGTACTCAATTACATAGGTCTATTGGCTTTCCATGTGTTTCAACAAATCGACCAAACACTTTTTTTGTTGGATTTTTTTTTCAACAATATATTTTTATTCGTGTTCAGCAGTGACATATGAGAGAAGCATTGTGCTGAAGCATTGTGCTTCTAAGCCACATTTTTATTCGCCTCATGGCAGAAAAACTTCTCTCACAGCCGGCGGAGCTCACTGGGAGTACTATTCCTGCTGCCTGGAAAAGTTCAGCTCATCAAAGATATTTATAATTGATTGGGATGAAACTAATACATCTGTTGTAATTCTATTCATCATTACGAGGGTGGGGTGAGAAGTTTCCGGCCTGACCAAGAGATGGTGCCACTAGGTCTAATTTTGGAGCGGCGTCCTACAGTACCATTCCTACCGAGCTTGTATGTACAGTTTCAGCCCAATCGCTACGTTAGTTTGCGTTTGAGAGCACATTGCGCGAGACGCTTCCGTTGTTTTCGTAAAAATGGAAAAATTGGAAAAACGTGCTGTCATCAAATACTTCCATTTGAAAGGTTTTACACCAAAACAAATAAAAGAAGAGATGGATTCAGCACTAGGAGACTCCTCCCCATCATATTCAACTATTAATCAGTGGGTTTCTGAATTTAAAATTGGTCGTGTGAGCACCTCTGACGAGCTTCGCTCAGGACGGCCCGTTGAAGTCACAACTTCAGAGATGATTGAAAAAATCCATAAAATAGTGTTGGAAGACCGCAGGTTGAAAGTGCATGCGATAGCTGAGACCTGTAGGATGTCAGCTGAACGTGTGCGAAATATTTTGCACAACCATTTGAACATGGAAAAGCTGTGTGCAAGGTGGGTGCCGCGTTTGCTAACGCTCGACCAATCGAGCGTTTGCTAACGCTCGACGCTACCGACAATTTGGCGCTGTATAGACGTAATCCAAACGAATTTTTGCGTCGATTCATAACTGTTGATGAGACATGAGTCCACCACTACACTCCTGAAAGTAAAGAACAGTCAAAACAGTGGGTTGGAAAAGGGGAACCAACCCCAAAGAAGGCAAAAACAATTTTATTGGCAAACAAGGTTATGGCTACTGTTTTTTGGGATGCGAGAGTTACGAGAAATGTATCAGTGTTGATGGAGATTATGCTGAAAAATAAAGCAAAAAAAAATTTTAAATATCGTTTTTCTTGGTCAGGCCGGAAACTTTTCACCCCACCCTCGTAAAAGCATTCATTTCATCAACGATAATCTACGAGGATAACAATGCTTGTCATAAATACCGGGATTACGATAACTAATGATTTGAGCACAAAGAATAGCCGAATTATTTGATGAGACAAACGAGTAAAGCAGGTCATTCGTGGTTTTTGAACGCCTTGAACCATGCTGGGAAATATCAATGTTCTGGCCGGGAAGACATTACCTGAATGTGTTTCGCCAATAATCCGCCAGGTGGCTACAAGCGAAGCGCTTCGCGTAAGCGAGGTACCATCGTACGAGGATAAAAGTTCGTCCCGTGAGTTGTTACCACGTACAGAAGTGTTATGCTTACAGGGTGCACTTACGCTTATGATTTTGCGATACTTGCGAAATAACCCTTTGCACTGTAGGCCTTTTTCGTTCGCATAGTGATCTGTGTACGTTTTTTGGTCTCTCTGCCTAGCAGAAAATGCGAGCAAGCGTATGTATACACTCATATACTACCTTAGTAAGTAGATAACCAACAAACAATATGTTGTCGAAATACTAACCCGGCTGGAAATTTGTTCAGGCTAGCCAGATTTGTGATCAGGCTGTGATGAGGGAGCTGTGTGGCTATCCGTATTACGGTAGTTTTGATTGGGCCGTGAGCCTGCCGTGAACAGGCAGCCACAGGTCAGGCAAACTTATGGCAAACGTGAAAATGGCCATGATGTGGTTTGCCTTATCAGTGCCCTAATATGGCTCTATTAGGAGGCCCATGCTCAGGCTAGCGCTCAGGCTCAGGCAGTGCTCAGGCTAGCGCTGAAGTGGTGGCGCTAGTGTTGCTTTTAAAAACTATGCTTGCACGTGTGTCGTTGTATACATCGTGTTTGGGTTAAAACTTGAAAGTTTGGTAAATATTCGGAAGTGGAGCTTCTGCTAGAGTCAGGCTAATTGTTTTCTTATTTCTTTTAATGATCATAGCAGATGATACGAAGTAATATTATGACGGCGCACGACATGTTTTTCTTCAAGAAAATTATTTAAAAATTTGGACGTGGATCCCTGCTTGCAGCGCGGATGCAAGCAGGGATTCTCATTGAAAATGAATGGCGTATTATTCCATGGGTGGATGGAATCGTGGGGTGCGTAGAACACTGGGGTGGGCGGGGGGCAGCTTGGATGGGTGCGTGAAATCGTGGGGTGCGTAGACCACTGGGGTGGCCTCCCACTGGGGTGGGACCCCCGTGTTCTACTAACCCCACAATTCCACCCACCCATGCGAGGTGCCCCCCGCCCATCCCAGTGTTCTACGCACCCCACGATTCCATGCACCCATCCAAGGTGCCCAACAAACCCACCCCAGTGTTCTACACCACCGTACGCCATGGGTGCGTGGAATCGTGGGGTGCGTAGAACACTGGGGTGGGTACTTTACTGTATATGGTGAAGTACCCACCGAAAAGCATATGGTTATTTTTTTCCGGAAACATTATGCGCCGTTACAATCATGATAAGGATGATGTTTGATAACCATATTTAAACCATTTATACAAAAATTAGCCTGATTCTAGCAGGAGCCCCACTTCCGAATATTTATCGAAAGTTTTCACGATATATAAAAAGGAGCACATAAAGTGAAAACGTTATGAATCGCAAAGAGAGGAAGCGGTATTTGACACGGCTGCGTGTTAGGAGGTGTCGTTCGGAGAAAAAAGTTGACAAGTCCCGATCATCGGTACAAGTACCAGGTATGTATAACCTTACTTTTTTCAACTTTTACAAACTTTATGAATTTTTATACACTTGGGTATAGAATAATATCAATATAAAATATATTTTTGAAAATATAAAAAATAGAATAATATCAATATACAATATAATTTAAAAAATGAGAATGAAAAACGTTGTTTTGTTTAGGAAAAATTTGAATATTTGCAGAAAGAGGCCCGAATGATAAAATTGAAGATCAGGAAAGTTTTGATAAAGCTACCAGCAAACAAAATCCTAATGCCAGCGGAGAGGATTCGAACACCAGCGAAGAAGATCTCCATGCTAGCGGAGAGGGTTCTAATGACAGTGAAGAAGATCTCCATGTCAGCGGAGAGAATCTCAACCCCAGCGAAAGAAATCTCCATGTCGGCGGAGAGGGTTCTAATGGCAGCGAAGAAGATCCCCATGTCGCCACATCCCCATCCCCATGTTCAGAAATATACGTTTTGTTGTCAAACTGTTCAGATGTAACTTGGTGTTAAATATTCAATAAACAAAAAAAGTTTGATGTTATTCGTTCTGTATATTGTCTAAAATACATCCGATCAGGCAGTAGTTTTTCTCGACTCAAATTTCTACACGAGTAGGGGTTGAATTTCGAAAAACGCTAAAATACGTATTTTATTAATTGTGTTGAAGGGTCTAATACTAAGTTTCAAGTACATCTTCTGACCAGATTTTTTATATTTTACATTTAAACTTCGTCTCCCTCTTTCTCCCCTTAGGGGTTGAATTTCTAAAAACGTTGAAATACGTATTTCATTAATTGTGTCAAGAAATACGAATACCGAATTTCAAGTAAATCCGAATAGATTTTTTTTAATTTCTATGGAAACTTTGCCTCCCTTTTTCTCCCCTTGAGGGTTGAATTTCGAAAAATCCCTTCTTAGTCAGTGCTTACGTCACAAAAGCAACCTACTATTCAACATTTCATGTAACAAACTTCAGTGGTTTAACTCGGCGTTGATGAATCAATCAGGACATGTTCTTTTAAGGGGTTACCCCCACTTGCGATTTTGAAAAAATCGATTTTTTTTATTGCATTTTTTTGAAGTATAAGTGTCCGGGCCCATACTTCTGTATGGACCCGGAATAGATGACTCTATGTAAATTTACAAAAAAAAATATTTTCTTCGTGTAAACTGAAATTCAAACTTTAAACGCGTTTTTCTCAAAATGGCATTTCTGAAGTCGGTGACCAAGATTACTCGAACACTAATGAACCGATCTTCTTGAAATTTTGCAGGCTTATTTAATACATAAAAATGTAGTCTTTAATCGTTCGATTTTTTTTTTTTCGAAAAAAAATGGCCGTTTTTTTTTTCGTTAAAATCGAACCATTAACTTTGACTGTCCGCCATTTTGTGAAAAATGAATATTTTTTAAAATCCTTCGATTAAAGACTAGTTTATACTTATATTTGACTAAATCCATCCGCATTTTTTTTTCAGATGATCCACTTCGCCGCAATGTTGGTCACCGCAAACCCTGTACATAAAAACATTATTTCATTGACGGCCATTTGCCACTGAACAATGTAATATTGTTCAATAAAAAAATTACTGAAAGTTCTTCAAGATGTGTTATTTAAGATGGTATATTGATCGATTAAAAAAGTTTTGTAGTTTTCTTTAAAAAAATTCATGAAAAAGGCCTTTTTTTGCGCTACAAGTGGGGGTAACGCCTTATATGTATAGATTTCTTTATGCTTGCTTGGGCGACACAAATAGCATTAATCGATTATTCGAATTTAATTATTTTGTAATGACTTTTTTACTGTACTTTTTACTGGGTATTTTTACTGTACGTTGTACTATCTGACCAATGGTCAGATAGTACAACCAATGGTCAGATAGTACAACGTTGTGAAAAATAGAAAAGTTACTCCCGACGCTCGTGCGGAACGCTTAACGAGAACGTGCGAAATTTATGTTCCCGGAAAAACAATTACCACATTTTTTGACAAATATAATGTATCGTTTATCCTTTAACAAAGAGGAACAATCGACCAACGCGAAGTATTTGCCTCGCGTGCACGTGCCCATTCGTACGCAATAACGTAGTTATGTTATTCGCATTGTCGAAGCCGGAAGTAGAAACTCTCGCCACGTGGTCTGTTGCTAGAATCGCGAGATGTATCTCTGCCCGTTGTGGACGGGCGAGTGTGTGTGTTTGCGAGGCGAAAATATCGGCAGTGAGTTTCGCTATGTTAAGCGAACGAGAAAAAGGAAATGTATAAATAAATACATATGGGTGCGGGAAGGAGAGACACACATGTACCGCTGCAAAACTACGAGGGACATGGCCGCGAGTGATCGATGCTCGCTTCTCGAACTGGGCTGCACGTGGGTCGGCATATAACTCGAGAATATGGTCAAACTCGGATAGTTTGACACCGGCTATTCTCTCTCTCTCTCTCTCTCTCTCTCTCTCTCTCTCTCTCTCTCTCTCTCTCTCTCTCTCTCTCTCTTTTATCCTCCCCCTAGCTCGCTCTATCTCACCGCCATTAATGTTTTACCGTAAGAATTCAAATAGACACTAAGCTACTGATAAACATCTCTACAACGCCTGTGTCAATATACTCGAGAGTTGTGAATTAATCGGGAATCGATTCGACAAATATATTCCAAGGGTAATTCTTTAGATAAGTGACTATTCCAAAAAAAAAATTTTTTTGTTGCTATTTTCTCATTTATTTATTGAAATTATAAGAAATTTTTAATTAAGACATTTTGTACAGGCAAAGAAGCGTTAAAAATAATTTAGAATTTAAAAAAACCCAAACAAACCCAATATAGGCGTCGAAATGTTCAAAAATGCCATATTTTATCACGTGCTTCCGCGAACTTCAAAACCCCACAACTTTTTATTTGGGGGGGGGGGGGGTGAATTTCAGCTTCCCCCGACTGAAGCTCATCATTTATAACCCAACACATGAGAAAGTAGCAAAAAAAAATGTTAGGCTCATTTTCGGAACAGTCACTTATCTAAAGAATGACAAAAAAAATGTTTGTCCTTTTGCGCGGGGCGTAATTCCAAATAGCCAAAGAAAAATGCCATTGAAGTTTGCCTCGTTGGATTGCAACGGAAAGCCTTTATTTTTTCGTTTCCTTATATAGTTGTAGCCTAAACGTGTCAAAAAATTGTGAACCTTAAAAAAAACGTGGAAAAAAAAACATTTTACTCGGCATTCCAACGATTCCAAAAAATGTATTCCTTTTAATTACTCCATTCTTTTTGGCCGATTTAGGCGGTGAAAATCGCTCAAGCATTTCTACGTATCCGTATCAGAAATAATTGTGTTAAAGTTCGCAACGTTGGAACGGAACGAGTTTTTTTTAATCATTAACTTCTTATTATGCGAATATTTTGGCAGTTTTAAACTACGAGAATTATTTAAACGTTTCATAGAATTTTTTCCAAGTCCTACAAGTCGATTTAGCGAAATATATATTCAGCGATAGCAAACACGTATTAAAAGAAAGAATTTTCGTTGCGTTCTAACGATTCAATCTTTAACACCATTAGAAATTTACGACCTCAATTTGAACGAAAAAGGCTTTGGATAATGATAAAAATGAAGAAAATGAAGAATAAATAAAAATATCCTTGAAATCGCATGATCTTGAATTTCGTATCGCTGTGGCGCAACGAAAATTAATTATTTTCAATTAACAAACAAATTTGTTTGGCCGATTTTGGTTATGAAAATCACTGGAAACCTTTCAACTATTCTCACTACAGATTTAGAACGACAATTTGCAAAAAACATTTTCGATACCAATAAAAATAGAGAAATTTAAAAAAATCGTTCCATTCCAACGATTCCAACTTTAAAAACATTAGAAATTTACGACCTCAATTTGCACAAAAAAGGCTGTGGATAATCATAAAAATAAAGAAATGAAAAATAAATAAAAATGTCCTTGATAGCGCATTATTTTGAATTTCGCTTCGTTTGAGCGCAACGAGAATTAATTCTTTTCAATTGATACAAAAACATTTTTTGCCGATATTAATTATGATAATCACTGGAAAGCTTTCAAATATTATCATTACATATATACATCGACAATTGGCAAAAAAAGTTTTTTAATACCAATCAAAATGAAGAAGCCTTGAAAATCGTTCTATTCCAACGATGTAAATTTCATCCACATTATTCTTTAGGGTAGATATTTGCCTAAATGGTAGCACGATCATATGCGCAACGGTGCAAACTTCGACTTCATCATTGCGGCGAGTTTTTCATCTTGTTTCAATCCATCAAATATTGCAATCACAGTTTCATCAAAATTTGGGGTGTGTCAATGACTTTAGCAAACGAATATTATAATTATTCACAATTGGGAATGATTCTCAGTTCTGCCATTCTCAAAGTTTCCTTGACAAGTTTCAATGAACACTTAATTCTCAAAGTTTCCTTGACAAGTTTCAATGAACACTTAAGGCCTTAGTGGCCCCCGTGGGGGGCCACCCCGTGGGCCGCCCACCCCCGTGGGGGGCCACCCCAGTGTTCTACGCGCCCCACGATTTCACGCACCCATCCAAGCTGCCCCCCGCCCACCACAGTGTTCTACGCACCCATGGAACAGTACGCTATTAATTTTCAATGAGGATCCCTGCTTGCATCTGCGCTGCAAGCAGGCATCCACGTCCGAATTTTTAAATAATTTTTTTAAAGCAAAAAATTTCGTGCGCCTTCATAATATTACTTCGTATCATCTGCTATGATTGTTAAAAGAAATAAGAAAAAAAAAATAAGCCTGATTCTAGCAGGAGCCCCACTTCCGAATATTTACCGTAAACGCTGCACAGCCGACATTTTGAAATTAATCGCTTGAAAAAAATTATTGTATACAGTCACTGATATGTATGATAAACACCCTTTTTTGTAATCTCGATTTATTGTGTAGTTTTTCTGAAAAAAAAAATCCCCAAAAAGCTTGTTTTTCGGCCTCTAGAGTGGCCTAACCACTTAAAGTACTTGACATCCGCATTGTTATTGCGATTATGGAGCCCAACGACAACAATGACATTCCCCGAAAAGAAGAACGCCTACGCAGAAGTGTATCTGACATGTCGACCTCGACGAGAAGACTGTAACGAAAGAAAATTACGTAAACGGTGTTTAACGCATTGTTAGTAGATATTATGAGGTAGAATCGTGAAATAAAGGTGAAGAGAAGCGATCGGTGAAAAGAAAAGGCGCTCAGTGTACGAGAAACTCGAATTCCATCTGGGTGTGCTGAGGCAATGAGACATATGGCATTGCGCGACATCGAAAGGGCTATGGGTGTGAATGATTCATGACTCTGACGAAACACACACACACACATGCGCACGCACGCACGCACATGGTAAAGCGATTGAAATATAATAATGGTCTTGAAGTTTACATCGTTGGAATGCAACGAAAATTCTTTTTTGTATATTTTTTTTCCTCATTTTTATTATCTTACAAAATATTTGTTTGCACATGTACATTCTAGATCTCTAAATAAGCGCTTTGAGGAGTTTCGGGACAAATGACGATATGTTACCATATGATTCAAAGGGGCCGGGTTGAAATTCCGAAATTTGAATGCTCCGACGGTTTAAAATTCCGAATTTCAATGTTCCGAAATTCAAGATGGGGCCGAATTGAAATTCCGAACTTTGAAGGGTCAGAACGCTCAAAACTCCGAAAGAATAAGTACCCCGAAAGATCAAAACTCCGAAAGAATTTTACACGAAAGACCAAAACTCCGAAAATTAATACCGTCAAAATAATTCGACTATGGAAGCTTTGAAAGTTTCAAAATTTTCAATAAATCGACGAATTATTTCAAGAATTTTTTTATCAAGAAGTGATTTTGCGTCAATTTTGAAATTTGCCTAGACAATGTTATACGTTCTACATCATTTACAGTCAACTGTGTAGACTTTTGCTGGCATGATCTTAACATGAGGGCCGAGTTGAAATGCCGAACTTTGAATGTGCCGACGGTTTAAAATTCCTAATTTTAATGTTCCGAAATTACAAGGTTCGTCAAGATTATGCCAGCGAAAGTCTACACAGTTGACTGTAAATAATGTAGAACGTATAACATTGTCTAGACAAATTTTAATATTGACGTATAATCACTTCTGAATAAAAAAACATTCTTGAAATAATTCGTCGATTTATTGAAAAATTTGAAATTTTTAAAACTTCCATAGCCGAATTATTTTAACGGTGTTCAGATTTTCGGAGTTTTGGTCTTTCGGGTAAAATTCTTTCGGAGTTTTCATCGTTCTGACCATTCAAAGTTCGGAATTTCAACCCGACCCGGATTCAAATTCATACAGTGAATTTTTTGTTATATACTGAATGCACCCTCTAAAATTAAATCGGTCGTGTACACCATTTCTATAAACACTTTTTAACTGGCTCTATGGACCTAGGTGGGTCAAAAAATGGTATTTTCCAAAAATATTTTTATTCGACAGTATCACCTTTTAGCTATATTGCCTGAAAATTTTACTGAAAGATTCCTAAAATTGAATGAGCTACTTCAAACTTTAAAAGCGTTTTTCTCGAAACACTGTTTTCAAAGTCGGTGGACACGATATCTCGAGAACCACTTGATGGATTATTTCCAAATTTACAGAAGATACGATGAGAAACATTTAAAGGTCGTTGACGATCTCACTTTTCAAAAATCGATTTTCATTTTTTAATAGTTACATAAAGAAGGCGACTTTTTTCATAGAATTTGTATGCTTGAGTTTCAATTCGTCACCACGTTATTAAAAAAATATGATTTAAAAAATGTACGATCGACAACGACTTGTATTTATCGTTAACTTGAATAACTCGTTCGGTTTTTAGATTTCAAACGAACCGCTTAAGCTGAAGAGAGTCCACCGCCAAACGTCACGAAAAAAAATGTCGTGTTTTTTCAGGAATTTATGTACCTTCGTGTTTAAAAAAATGCGTTTTTTTCACGAACCGTTGCCCAGAAAAAAATTCAGAATTTGGCAATTTTTTCGGGCCTCAAGGTGGATGTAGCCCCTTAACATAGGGAAATAGCTACGTTTATCGCCGAATGACGAAATAGTGAAAACATGTGTAAAATGTCATGAAAAACTGTCAAAACACTCAGTACATTGTGACACTGATGACGAAATTGCCATGATGTACTGATGTGAATGATTTTTCCAGGTTTTCATAACATTTTAAACATTTTGTCACACTATTCCGTGCCTAAAACTACCATTCAGCGATAAGCGTAGGCATCTCTCCATATTAGAAAGTGTTTTTTTTTTCAATTGTAAATTTTATAGAAACGGTGTAGACGGTCGATTTAATATTTGGAGCATTTATTTGGCATTCTCTATTCGACAACGAATTTACTGTATAAATTTGAATCAAATGGTAACATTGCGTCAATTATCCCGAGACTCCTTAAAAAATTATTGAGCGTTTCATGTAACAAAAATTTGTCTTACGAAGTTCCAGCACTTGAAAAATAATAATTTTCATTGCACCCCAATGATGCAAACGACAATATCGTAGATAATGCAACTTTTCTTTGCTCGCACGTAAATTTTTGCTTCTGTTCTCGCTTTTTGCGCTTTTTCATTAATAGAAATTAACTTCGCACTTTGTGCTAATTTATCGTCGATACATTGGAAATTTAGCATGTAACGTGGAGTTGTGAAAAAAATCCGTGGGTTGCTCATACAAAGTTAAGAAACGTGATGAAATACGCGATTACGCAAATGTCGATGTACCCGCATCCTCGACGTCACTGACCCATCGAGTTCGCGGATCCTTGGCAGAAAAATCTCGACAAATAGTACGTTATAGTTGCTTCGAAAAGTGACTGAATATTGTGCAAAAAATATTCACGTGATATATATATATATATATATATATATATATATATATATATATATATATATATATATATATATATATATATATATATATAAACTGGCGGATATAAACTTGAATATGGGGAATGTATTAAGGGGGAAGAACCCTGTACAGATGGAAGTGAAAAAATGGAAAATATAAAATTATTGATTATAATAATTATTAATTATAAAAAAATGTATTATGAGAAAATACATATTTAAATTATTTTAATATCACATAGAACATTTGTCAAATAAAATAAACTTTGCGACGCAGGTTCCATCTGATAAGGTTGCACCTCCGTAAAAACTGCGTACGAACGCATTACAAATGTACCTCCAGAGCGGTCGTGACCAAAGAGCGTGGGGGGGCCAAGTCTTTTTATTGCCGATTTTATGTGCGGACCTCTCGCCTTTTTTTAATCCAGAAAATTTTATATTTATAGAAGTAGCTAGACTGACGTCATACAGAGCCATCGGAGTGTTCTTTCATTTCTCGACTCTCTGTATGCACTCCACTTTTAATGGACGCGAACACCGAGAGAGAAACAGAGAGAAAGTACACGCGGATGATCGACGCGCCAGCGAGAGTGTACCCGTCTCTTGTTCTCAAATGCAACGTCAATTATTTTCTTTTTCACTTTCGTACGAACAGTGAAAAAAATCGCGAACGACTACTCTATGATTCATCCCCAAAAAAACAGTTTTCGAAGAATGCTCTTTGAGAATACGAGTCATGGCAAAAAAATGATTGAAAGATCGGCGGACTTTTCGATCACCACGTCTACTTTATTAGTTGCAATTGGAACCGGATAAGTCTGATCAACAAGGAAAGGGCTACAATTTTAT
The DNA here is from genome assembly GCA_944452715.1 of Ophion slaviceki. NCBI lineage: Eukaryota > Metazoa > Arthropoda > Insecta > Hymenoptera > Ichneumonidae > Ophion > Ophion slaviceki. The sequence goes on along the minus strand of OX101785.1, from coordinate 4,959,812 downwards.
CAAACTTCGGTTGGTGTTGACGTTTGCATTTTTAGAATGCAACGAAGATTCTTTTTTTAAGGGGGGAGATACCTTAAGGGGAGGCGAAAATGTGCTGCTTTTCGTAATTTTGTTTTTAAAGAAAATATTTCTTTATTATTTTTTAGACTCACACATCTCTCAGGTTTCGTCCTTCGATTTTGTTGAAGCTTATATATGTTATGAAGCATTGAAAACTAGGCGAGACGTATTTTTTTATCGGCGAAAAAACGGTCTTAAGGGTAAAACCATTCCATTCCGTTTATTTCAAATATTTTTTTTTTTGTATATCTCCGATAATGATCCGAAAAAATATATCAAGTAATATATGTAGTCCGAATTTGCCGAAAAAAATGAGATGAATAAAACCAAATCTAATTTACATTGCATTGTAATGATGCAAACGTCAATATCGAGAATTTTCGCACAAGGCGATAAAATAATCATCGCAGCAGCCTCTTCTCTATAATCACGGAGTTGATCATGTTGGAATGCAACGAAAATTAATTCTTTTCAATGACTTGACATTTTTTTAGCCAATGTTAGTCCTGAAAATTGCTCAAACATTTCTACGTATTCTTATTAAAAATTAACGGCCTCGATTTGCAAAAAAAGCTTTGGATAATTTAGAAAAAGTTATAAAAAATGAAGAAAAAAATATCGTTACATACCAACGACCCAAACTTCATTCCAACAATTTTTGATGTTGTTCTGCCCAATTTTTTACCACATTTGGCCTACAATAATCACGAAAACATTTTTAGAGATCCTTAGGGATCCATAACCTAAGCCTGCAGAACAAGAGTTTAGATAGTAACAGAAATAATGAAATGAAAAAATAAAAAATGCGTACTTCAACGTCATTGGGGTTGAAATTTGCATAGAGTCCAACGAAACTTGTTTCTATTTCTTCTCACTTCTTTATTTTTTTCATTATCCGAAAACCTTTACTGCCGATTTGGATCTTTGCTGCACATCTTCAATTAGGATTGTCAACAACTTTCCAGGGATTTTCGTAGCCTAAGTGTGCCAAAAGGAATGTGGGCAATAAAAATAAATTGGGATCCAACGAACTAACGTTCGTCTTTGTAAAGAAGAAAGCGGAGGGTCCATTGCGGAAAATAACAAGCTAAGATGTTATACCTAGTCGGAGGCAATTGGCGAGCCATACGCATAGCCCGTTGCATATACAGGGTGTCCCAGAACTGAATGCGTTCCCTGAAATGGGGGGTTGGGGGTGACATTCTGAGTCGATTGATATAAGCATGTATGGGTCTCAGATCAACCCCTGAATTGTTATTAATTTTCAAAGGCGGGCCAATCAGGTGCGCCCGATGAGCTGGCGTACGTCAGTGAGCGATACGCGCGTGCAATGGTGCCTGTAGTAGCCCAGGCAATACGCATGAAAGTAAGCACTTTTTAGACATAAATACGCAAAATTGATCCAAGGGTAATTGGATGTCGCCGAATTGAATGGCGATAATAATTTTGCAATCAACCCCCCCCCCCCCCCCCCCCAGAAAATGTTTAAAGATGTTTAAAAAAAAGTTTAACGCGAGACCTAATCATTTTATCGAAAAATATGTCAAACAAAAGTTGTTTGGGGCATAAAAGTACGTAAAAAAGTATTGAACGTTTATCTTCGTATCTTCAAAAATAAGGGAGAAGAAAACGAAAAACCATTCAATGAGGGGACGAAAATCTAGAAATTTCAAAAAACAAAACAAAAATCAAATTCGTATATATCTCGGGTTTTTTTGTTACATATTTCTTTAATAAGAGTTAATCTAACTTTGTAGAGAACTTTTTATTTTTATTTATTGTATGAGTATTGAAAAATTACGACTGAGGATTGACAAAATTACCGATTGAGGATCACTGTCAGAAAGATTTTGTCTTGCAAACAAATTTTCATTCGTCTTTTTCTCCCTTATTTTTGAAGATACGAAGACGAACGTTCAATACTTTTTTGCGTACTCTTATGTTCTAAACAACCTTTGGTCGACATATTTTTCGATAAAATTATTAGGTTGCGAATTAAACGGTTTTTAAACATTTTTTAACATTTAAAAACATTTTCTCGGGGGTTAATTGCAAAATTATTATCGTCATTCGATTCAGCGTCATCCAATTACCGTTAGACCAATTTTGCGTATTTATATCTAAAAAGTGCTCACTTTCGAATTTTTTACTGGACTACAGGTGCAGTGCTCCCGCCAGGCACCGCGCGCGTATCGCTCACCGACGTACGCCGGCTCGTCGGGCGCACCTGATTGGCCCGTCTTTAAAAATTAATAACAATTCAGAGGTTGATCTGAGCCCCGCACATGCTTATATCAATCGACTTAGAATTTCACCACCAACCCCCCATTTTAGGGAACGCATTCAGTTCTGGGACACCCTGTATATTAGTCGCTCAGGTACGTAGGAGTGGACGTCCTTCGTGGCAGGAAACAAAATCGTCATTCACCCAAGACGCGGTAGTTAGAGAAGCGGGGAGGGGGGGTTTCTCTCTCTCTCTCTCTCTCTCTCTCTCTCTCTCTCTCTCCCAGTTTCATTCGCTCGAGGAGTCCATAATCTCATTAACATAGATAAAAAGGATCTTGGAACTTGCGCAATTATTCGGGGTGGTGCACGTGTCCGAGCCTCGCGAGCCTCAATCGAGTAAGTAGCCTGGCACTTGGGTCTGCCACAACTTTGAGTATGTGCATTATGTACGGATAAATGTGGGTATACGCGTGATTCTCGTCGAGGATCATGTGCGTACCCTGGACTCTCCTTCACGTAGGTAGTTTTATGAACTCGCTTCAATAATAATACTCCCACGAAGGCTGACGACTCTCATTCCTCGTTGTGCAAACTGCACAGGAGCACATTTCTCTCGGTACTTTTTCTTTTTACATCTCCACACCCACCGGTGCCTCGGCGCCCCGTGAATTCCTTGATCATCCTTCGCGAATTCATCGAATGTGACAACGACAATAAAATGATAGATATCGATTTGAGGCGGCATACCACTGTGACGGATCGAAAAAATCGACTTTTTTTGCAATTTGTCAAAGCGTGATATTGAAGATTGCATCGTTGGGACGCAACGCAAGTTTTTTACTCCCATTTTTTTCGCACAAATTCACGCTTCCAAAATCACTTAAGGAGTCTTCTCACTTTAGACGTTAAAAAAGAGGATATTCTCATGAATTTTTTTGATAAGTTTATATTATAGATATTGACATAAAAGTTGTTATACTTAATAAATATACTTTCGAAATACATTCGAAAAAAAAAATGATTTATTCATGTGACTATTTGTAGACGAAAATGGTAGTTAAAAAAATGTCCTAAAAAAATTGTAGTAATCGCACATCACATGATTTTTTATATTTGCAACAATAACAAAATGGTGGACATTTTTCGAAAAAAAACTTAAAAAAACGTGTTTTTCACCGTTTTTGGCAAAAAAAAGTAAATATCAAAATTTAAAAATTCCTTGATATGCGCTATAGCTGTAGTTGTAAAGAATATGTGGTTAAAATTTCATAAGCATCGGTTCAGTAGTTTTGAAGATTTTCTCAACAAGCTGTCGAAAAACGTTGTTTCGAGAAAAACGCGTTCAATGTTTGTTTGGGTTACATACATGACATTTTTTTGTGCATTTCGAAAGTGTATTTATTAAGTGTAACAACTTTTATATAAATATCTATAATATAAACCTATCAAAACAATTCATGAAAATAGCCTTTTATTAGCGTCTAAAGTGAGAAAACCCCTAAAACTTCCTTCAGCATCTTTATTAGACATCTGCAGACTAAATGCGTAAAAATTTTTTTTCGATAATAAAAATGCGGCAATAGAACTATAAAAAGGAATTTTCGTTGTATTCCAACGATGGAAACTTCGACATCGTCCCAAATTCTACATATTCAAAAATATGTGAAAAAAAGTTCACGTTGAAATTCTCGAAATTCTCAAAACGATTTTTCTTGACCCGGCCAGAATCATAACCTTAGCTTTAATTGTCGGATTTCCAATTTTAAGAAAGAAATTTTTCGTAATTGCAGTAACTATCGTTGTAAGCAGCCTGTTCTTTTAAATTTAGTATTTTTTAAGCCCAGCAATATAAGTTAAAATTTCGCCAAAATACACTTTTTTAACACCCGCCATTTTGTGATTTTTTAATTAAAAACGGCTACGTTCATTGAGTACTACATTTGTATATATTATAAAACTTTTTTCATTTTTGAGACCAACCATTGTCAAGTTATCGATCCAGTCATTGAACCACATTTTTTTATAGACGCTCTATTATACCTCAGTAGCGTTGTCGATATATGATTTTTTAAATAAAAAATTACACGGAAGAAGTTCATTGTATGCTTGATAACATACCATTTTTTTTTCCAAATCCTGAATAAATAGTGTAGTAGACAAAAAATCGGAAAAACCCTTTTGGGCCCGTCACAGTCATCTCCTCCCTTAGCGTGAAATTTATCGTCAGTGCCTATCGTCGGTATACAGATTTTCTCTTTTCTTCGAAAAATGTACATCGCGGTATTTTATTTCTCAATTATTGTATGAAATGCACATAGACCATTCTTTAAATCAGAAAAGTGACAACATACTTTTTGCGACAAGGATTTGTCGCGAAAACAAATTATACGGTACGTTGGAAATTGTATGACGTTGAAGGAGGAGTTGAGGAGCTGCATCGTTGAAATATGTCGATTTTTTTTTCATTCGTTATTTCTAAAATTTTATTATTATACATCTATTTTTTTTTTTAATTGTGGTCGAAAATTTCTCATAAGGATATGTGAAAATAGTCTAAATCGGCCGAAGTAAAATTTAAGCAATCAAGAAGAATGCATTTTCGTTGTATTCCAACGAGGCAAACTCATCATGGAAATTGTATAGGGCGCTGGAATGATAATAGTGAAGAAATCTTTGAGACTAGCCGAGTGTCGGTACGGAAACTATTGACCATAGCGTCGACGGATAAGATAGAATCTACAGAAATCGACCAACAGCAATTACCATCGGTCGGTCATGTACCATGTAAATTCTTCTTTATCAACTGCGTTACCGGCCACTTTAAAAAAGTAAAGAACGAATGTTTACTAGAAAGCTTAAGAGGTTACCCCCACTTGCGATTTTGAAAAAATCGATTTTTTTTATTGCATTTTTTTGAAGTGCGATTTGAAGTGCAGTTTTTTTATGCCCGGAATAGATGATTCTATGTAAGTTTACAAAAAAAAAATATTTTCATCGTGTAAACTGAAATTGAAACTTTAAACGCGTTTTTCTCAAAATGGCATTTCTGAAGTCGGTGACCAAGATTACTCGAACACTAATGAACCGATCTTCTTGAAATTTTGCAGGCTTATTTAATACATAAAAATGTAGTCTTTAATCGTTCGATTTTTTTTTCGAAACAAAATGGCCGTTTTATAACCAAAAAACGGCCGTTTTTTTTCGTTAAAATCGAACCATTAACTTTGTCCGCCATTTTGTGAAAAATGAATATTTTTTAAAATCCTTCGATTAAAGACTAGTTTATACTTATATTTGACTAAATCCATCCGCATTTTTTTTTCAGATGATCCACTTCGCCGCAATGTTGGTCACCGCAAACCGTGTACATAAAAACATTATTTCATTGACGGCCATTTGCCACTAAACAATGTAATATTGTTCAATAAAAAAATTACTGAAAGTTCTTCAAGATGTGTTCTTTAAGATGGTATATTGATCGATTAAACAAGTTTTGTAGTTTTCTTTAAAAAAATTCATGAAAAAGGCCTTTTTTTGCGCTACAAGTGGGCGTAACGCCTTAAAGAATAAAAATATATCATTGGCAATAATTCGAATTTGAACCAAGTGTACGGTGTTGAAGTTTGCATCGTTGTAACGCAAGGAAAATCCTCTAATTTTTTTCACTTCTCTATATTAATCATCCAAAATGTTTTTCATTGCACGTTGATTGGATCGTTCGGCGAGTAATTTGGTGATTCGTCAACGCTCAGATACATTTATGATACCGAAGTTAGCATCGTTGGAATACAACGAAGTTTTCTTTTCTCTACCAATTTTTTTGGCAGTTCTACGGCACACCTTTTTTATGACTCTCATTAGAAACATACAACCTCCAAATCTACCGAAAAATATTTTGGACGACATAAAATGGACAAACAGGAAATTTAAACGAATTTCCGTTGCTTTCCAACGATGGAAACTTCATTAACAGAAGGATGCCCCTGAAACGTCATAAAATTCTACTGATTGATCAATAATACTTGCTGCGAAAGACACGTCGATGAGAATAGTTAGTTATTTCCAGGAAACTGGAAATGTTGCCCATATATGTGTTTACCGTATAGCTCCGATAAATACTGTCAAGCCAGTGTAATTGAGTTTACGAGAAGGTAGAGCTAGCAGGATTAGTGGGACTTTCGGAGCAACCAAGAATCTTATCGATCGAACAACGTTTCTCTCTTCCTTTCTCTCTCTCTAGGCCTGCAGGAGATAGAGAGCGAGAGGGGAAGTCTCTAGCATTGGCTAACTGGAACGAATACTGCATCGCTGTGGCATTTATCCTCGTCACACTCGATTGCTTCATTTTTTTCTGCGATAATAATAAAATCAGCAAAAAGAGGTAACAAGATGAGCAAGTTCAATTGAAACCTTGGATTTATTTCAATTCGCAATTGTCGTTCGACAAAATAGAACGAGCCAAACTGTTCAAGGTTATCGTCTACACTGACAGAAAAATTCGATTGATATTCAGTAGATGCGTCTATTTCATTTAAAAAAATTTGAATTGACTCAATTTTTCGTGAAATTAAATGTTTTCTATTGCATTCCATTATTGGAATGATTGATTTTAAATATGGTTTTTTTATAATGAAGATCTATGTAATATCGTCTAATAACTAAATATTTTATTCATTCCTAATAAATCTGTGATTCGGTTTCATCTGTTCAAAAAACAATTAAGTTGCATCCACTAAATGCATCTATTTAATTTGAATTTTTTTAATTAAATAGAATTTTCGTAGAAATAAACGTCCTTTAAAAATTTGATAAAATTAATGGTGTGTCTATATTGCAATACACACATCGAAGATTTTCAAGAGTCTTTCAAACATAACCTATGTATATAGGTTGTGTGTATGTGTGTGTGTATAAATAAATAAATAAATAAATATATATATATATACATATATATATATATATTTAGGTTATGTTTGGAAGACATTAACTAGATGTGTGTAGTTGATTTCTTAAATTTCAATTAACTCGATTTTTCGTGAAATTAAATGTTTCCTATTGCATTCCATTATTCGAATTATTTATTTCAAATATGTTTATCTTTTCAAATCAAGATCTTTTTAATATCGTCTAATAACTATATATTTTATTTATTCCTCATAAATCTGTGATGCGGTTTTATCTGTTCAAGAAACAATTTAGTTGCATCCACTAAATGCATCTATTTATTTAATTGAAAAAAAAATAATTAAATAGTATTTTCGTAGAATCAAACGTTAAAAAAAATTGATTGAATTAATGGTCTGTCTATATTGCAACACACGCACATAGAAGATTTAGGTTGTGTTTGAAAAATCTTCGATGTGTCTTTCGAACATAACCTATATATATATATATATATATATATATATATATATATATACATACACATATATGGGTTATGTTTGACAAATATATAGGATGATATTTGATAAAACTCTCTAATTATCACAATGATATTAACTAATTGATATAGTTTATGAGATACAACAAATAATTATAGGAATTCATTTGGTCTCTTATACCATATCTGCGACTAAGATGTTATAAACACTCGGTAGTGTAGAGGCAGCGTGTGTAGCTACAGGTAGGTAGGTTGGAGGTTCCATTCCATATGTAGGCGAAATACTTTCTTCGATTAAAATCATGCCAGAAGGTTAGGAAATGACGAATTATGATACAAAATCATTGTGGTAGAACTCTACATTGAGTGTTTCATTTTATTTTGGATTTCTGAAATATTCTATGCATATAGTACACTTAGATTTGCATGTATATTGTAAGCAAATAAAGATTCATTCGAATCGAATCTTTATTTATTTAATTTGAATATATTTAATATGTTCAAAGGATAGCTGAAACAAATAAAAATATACATTTCGAACAAATTGGATCGTAGTAGGCCGTGAGACAAGGACAAAATTTATTGGATTTAAACAGATCCTATTTACACTAAATATTTTTTGTTTTTTAAATTTTGTACGCCCGAATTGTTTTCTATTTTGTTGCACTTTGAACGCATCGTTGCCACGCGGAAATCTCGAAACGATCTTTCTCGCAAGAACAAAGTCCGCTGTACGAGACACGAGGAAACGAATAAAAATCTCCATCGTAAAATGAGGGGGGTAGAAAAAATGACACTCAAAACGCACACAAATCGGAGATAACATTCTCACGAATTCTCGGACTCACGGTCACGCGAGGCTGCTGAACATTTGCACCGGAGTACCCGAGCGAGGAATGCGCAAGTTACTCCCGAAGCAAATGAGTCTGTTATTAGCGCAAGGCATTTCGTGTATTCCGTGACAACGGGATTCGGTCTACTTCGTATTTACCACTTATTGCCGTACACTTGCATTTTGTCGTTTGCAAAAAAATTAAACACGATCCGTTGCACGTGCGATAACAGGAATGACAATCGAACGGCGAAAAAAATCGATATCGCTGTTCAGCAATATTACCGAATGAAATAAAGATTTTTGTCGTTTTTTTTTTGTTTTTCCAACAAAGGCGAAACGTGAATTTTCTTTACTGTCGAAAATCGTTATTGTAAATTCTACGAGCAGGGAGTGCGGAACATTCGAATGGTATTGAAGTTTGCACCGTTGAAATGCAACGAAATTTTTTTGTTGTATTTTTATTTTCTCATCTTGATCATTTTAGAAAATCTTTTTTTGCAGATTTATATTCTAAGTCGCTAATTCTCTGAATTAGCGACTTAAAAAATGATTGCGGGATTTTCGTAACGAAAATGTACCACTAGAAATTCGAGCAATTGAAAAATAAGCATTTTCGTTGCATTCCTACGATGCAAACTTCAACATCATTTGTTGGAATGCAACGTAGTTTCATTTTTCGTATTGCTCAGTTTTTTTGGCACCTTTGGCTATAAATATCACTGAAATATTTTTGAAGATCCTTATTAAGAATCCATAACCTAAAATTGCAAGGAAGAGTATAAAATAAATAAAATAAAAATAAAAAAATGAATAATCAAAGGAGGACTTTCGTTGCACTGCAACGATGCAAATTTCAACACCATACGTTCAATCCATATGATGTTGACGATTGCATCTTCGGAATGCAATGAAAATTGATACTTCCGAATTGCTTTAATTTCTCGTGGCAGGTTGTGCCTGCAAAAATTCTTCAACCATTTTTAAAAGATTTATCGGACATCAAGAATATAAATGTGCGAAAAAAGCTTTTTTATAACAATAAAAATAACGAAATAAAAAAGAAATTCTCGTGAGAGAGAATTTCCGTCGCTTTTCGACGATGCAAACTTCAACATCGTCAAACTCTATCGACGATTCACTCGGAGGCTCGAACTTTTCTTAACGAGCTTACCGGAAAATGCATACATCTCGCAAACGACGAATTGGAGCGTGTCAGAGACAATCGCGTCAGGGGAATAAGATTGGCGAGAAGTGAGAGTTGTACAAAGGAATGGAGAAAATTGCTACTGTCTTGGCACGATCTATTGTCCCGTGCGGTCGCCATGGTGATATTAAGGGGGTATCCCTCTTGGGAAACTTCAAAAAATCTTTTTTTTTTGTTTCGTCACATTATTATAGTGTGAACTTTCAAAAATATTTGAAGACCGACCGGACCCTGAAATTCTAAAAATTGACGAAGTTGCACCTATTTTAGTGGAACAGTGTGCGTCGGGTTTACCGCGATCCGTCGAGTTTTGAGGCGATTATCTCAAAACTACATATCTTGACACGGCGGGATTGATATCTTGAGTAACTTTCACACTATTGACTTGAATTTGCAAAGTTTGTTTTATTGCTTTTCATTGCTTTTCTATGCAATGAGTATGCAATACAAAATCGTCGGAAATTGCGAACGAAAAACGAGTGTTAAATTAAAACGGTCGCAGTTCCGTCAAAAATGAAAAATTCAAAAAAATCCTACGTGGCGAACGAGAAAAACTATCGAAGAATATTGTATGCAAATTTTGACAAAATCGGACAAACCATTTTCGAGATACATCTGGCACCGACTTTGAAAACTATGTTTCGAGATAATCGCGTTTGAATCGCGTCCAGTGAACGAATTTATTTTAAAAAATTCCTAAACATACCTCAAGGTACATATTTTCGGATAAAAAAAACCCGGATCCAATCGAAACATTAGTTTTTGAGATAAAAATTCCCGAAGTTTACTTGTTTTTCTCGCCGTTTACTCAGGTACCTCCCCTTAAGATTTTACTGTAAACGACCAACCGATCGAATATCCAAAATTTCATATTACTCGGTGAGATTTACCGTCCTTTCGAAGGTGTTAACTTTCGTGGTTGGAATACATAGTAACTTTATTTTCATTTCTTATTCAGCTGTCTTTAATATTATCCAAAATATTTATTTGGTTTGAGAAACTCGAGAGAAAGAAAATTCATCTTGTGATTTTGGTAAGGCACATGGGGTTCGTACTTCCCCGGAGAATTCTAATTTAAAAAACAAGGTAACGTGCAATCGCCTGACAGCAAACAATGATCAGTTTTAGTAATTGGATTGTAAATTATCCTGATATGCTATTTAGGGAACATCTCTGCTTCATCTAATGGTTTGAAGTTTGCATCGTTGGAATGCAACGAACTTGTTATTTTTTCTTCGTATTTTCCAACTTTTTTTTGAACATTCAGGCCTCAAATATCACTGAAATACTTTTGGAGAACCTAATTAGAGATGGTTAACCCAAACCTGCAGAAGCGGAGTTCAAATAGTAATGAAAATAAAGAAATTACAAAATAAAGGATTTTCGTTGCACTCCAATGATGCAAACTTCAACAACATAGGAATGCAACGAAATTGTTTTATTTTATTTTTTTATCACCCAATTTTTTTCGGCACATTAGGCTTCAAGTATTATTGGAGTATTTTTTAAGATATTTATCCGGGCTGAAATCTACATCTGCAGAAGAGGAGTTTCGATAGCAGTGAAAATAAAGAAATGCAAAAATAAAGATGGTGTTAAAGTTCCCATGGTTGGAATGCAACAAAAATTCTTCTTGATTTCCTTCATTTTTATTCAAACATTTTTTTGCAGGTGTTGGTTAAAGATTCTTGATAAGAATGCTCAAAAATGTCTAACTGATTTTCGTAGGCTGAATTAAATTTTGAAAAACGGCAATCCGAAAAATGCATATTTTCGTTGCATTCCAACTATGAAAACTGCAATACCATAAATAAAGAAGGACTTTCGGTGCATTCTAACGATGTTCAACACCATTTCGTTCATACAATAGAAATGAAGGATTTTGTATTCATATTTTTTACTATAACAAACAGTCAATCAAGTCAGAGCTGAGAGCAGGTTTCACTTTGTAGAAATTCATCCTCCCAAGTTCGCTGCATCCAAATAGAACCTCGCTCACTCGATTTCCTGTTCGACACACGAGTCTGTGTACATATATATGCGTCACTGGATAAAAGCGATATGGTAAGGTTGTTCTATATAAAACCACCCTACATCCGTCGACTCCGATTCGATCTATTTACGTACTCTACGTAGCTAATAATATTGGCTGAAATTACGTGCACATACTAGTATCTCGTACCATATCTCATGTACCTCACAGAAAATGACAATTACAATTATTCCTATATTTTTAATGACGTTGAAATTTGTATCGTTGGAATGCAACGATTTCTTTCATTTTTATGTTTATGTAAGACATTTATTTTATGGACTTGAAGTTATGGCGTTGAAGTTTGCATCGTTGGAATGCAACGACTTTTTTCTTATTTCTTTATTTTTATTATTATCATTCGAAGCCTTTTATGCAACTTGAGTTCGTAAATCTGTAATAAAAATACGCAAAAACGTTCAAATGATTTTCATAGCCTAAACCGGCTAAAAATATGTTTTATCAATGAAAAAGAATTAATTTTCGTTGCGTTTCAACTATGCAAACTTGAAGATCACTTGAAGTTTGCATCATTGGAATGCAACGAAAATTAATTCTTTTCCATTATTATCCAAAATCATATTTTGCACATTTGTCGTAGATTGCTAAATAAGAATACTCAAAAAAGTCTGCGTGACTTTCGTAGCTCGAATCTGCCGAAGGAAATTTGGGAAACAAAAAATCATCTCGATGCATTCCAACGATACAAACTTTAACGTTGCTTTATTTCCCCCATTGAGGTCGTGAATCTCTAATAAGAATACGTAGAAATGTTTCAGCGATTTTCGAAGCCCATATCAGCTAATTTTTGTAACAGCCAAAAGT
>OX101785.1:4882495-4947050 GCA_944452715.1 Ophion slaviceki | reverse complement strand
TTCATTTGTGGCATTGAAGTTTGCATCGTTGGAAGGCAACGAAAATATTTTTTTTTTGTTCTGTTGGATTCTTTTGCCACATATAGGATGGTGTTAAAGTTCGCATCGTTGGAATGCAACGGAAATTCGGAGCCGGGTTGAAATTCCGCACTTTGAATGATCAGAGCGCTGATCGAAAGTCTACACAGTTGACTGTAAATGATGTAGAACGTAAAACATTGTCTAGACAAATTTCAAAATTGACGGAAAATCACTTCTTAATAAAAAAAAATTCTTGAAATAATTCGTCGATTTATTGAAAATTTTGAAACTTTTCAAACTCCAATAGCCGAATTATTTTGACGTCGTTTAGATTTTCGGAGTTTTCTTCTTGCGTGTAAAATTCTTTCGGAGTTTTGATCTTTCGGGGTACTATTCTTTCGGAGTTTTGAGCGTTATGACCATTCAAATTTCGGAATTTCAACTCGGCCCCGAAAATCCTCCTTTATTTTTTATTTCTCCGATCATGTTTATGTTTATGTCGCCGATTTATGTTGTGGATCCCTAATAAGGGTCTTCAATAATATTTCAGAAATATTTGTAGCCTCAATGCGGTAAAAAAATATGGCAATACAAAAACATTCGTTGCATTCCAACGATGCAAACTTCGATACGATCATTTAGTCTGGTGTTGGAGTTTGCATCATAGGTATGCAACGGAAATTCTTTTTTATTCTTTTATTCCTTCAGTTTCTTCATCATCCAAAATCTTATCCTGCAAATTTGGGCATGGAGTTGAAGTTTGCATCGTTGGAATGCAACGAAGATTCTCTTTAATTTCCTTTTTTCATTATTGTTCAAAATAATATTTTGCATATTTGTTGTAGATCGCTAAATATGAATCCTGACATTTTTACGTGATTTCCATACTTCAAGTCGACCAAAGGAAATTTGCGAAATATAAAAATAATTAATCATTTTTGTTGCATTCAAACGATGCAAACTTTAACGTCATAATTTGGGCTGTGAATGTCTGATGAGGATTCCAAAAAACGCTTGAGTCATTTTGGTCGCCTGAATTTGCAAAAAAAAAATTTCGGGCTACTTAACTTGCGTTGCGTTCCAACGACGCTAACTTCAACATCATCCTTAAGGTTACTAAATGAACTGAAATATTTTTTAAGATCCTCATTGTGGATTCATAACCCAAATCTGCAAAGAAGATTTTGTATAGTAATAAAAACAAAGAAATTTAAAAAATAATGATTTTCGTTGCATTCCAACGAGGCAAACTTCAACACCATCTTAACTTTCGCAATTATTTGTCTCGAAAAGCGACGCGCACGAGAATGAGCAGCGATATTACAGACTCTCGGACATTTTTTTTTTATTTCATCCAACTTACAGATCATTACTCGCGATAAAATTCCTCACGGGGCACTTATTAACCGATTCCATTCACTTCGAGGTTGATGATATTGAAGTTTGCATCGTTGGAGCGCGAGGAAAATTAATTCGTTCTAATTGCTAATTTTCTTTGGCAGAACAAAGCTACGTCGAACTTTTTTTTGACATTCTCCTTAGAGACCTAAAACCAAAATCTATCGAGAATGGTTTTCGATAACGATGAAAATGGAGAGAAAATGGAAATAAAAAAATGTCGTTCCAACGTTTTTCGATGTGGATACGGTATTATATGTTCGTAAAATTTTGAGCTCGATGGATGAAGCTAAACTTTTTATATGTATTTTGATCCGCTGAATCTGAATATCACAATTTCTTGCCGAAAAGTCGAGCGTTCAATTGTTTATAGCCAATTGTTAAAACAATTTTTCAAAAAATTAAGATTTTTCGGGATGAATGATTTTTTTATAAACATTTTGGGCAATTTTAAAACAAAAGTATTCTTTATAAAAATTTTCTAAAGTTCATAGTTTTTGAGTAATACATTTTTGAAACTTTATGAAAAAGTTTTCCAATTTGACACTTGATTTATGTATAGAAATACTAATTAAAAAATCATTTACATCGAATCATCAATTCCTGGCCCATACAATAGGGCTTCTGCCGATGTGGAAGCTTCCAAAATATCAATTTGTTGTTGTCTTCGAAGCATTCTGCCTTCCCGGGTGTTATCGTTTGCGCGTTTGTCAGCCACGTCTATACGCTTTTACTAATTGTGGGATATCCGGGAAACTATTCATCGAATTGACTTGAAATTTTCAGCGAATATTTTCAAAACATCATACTTCAAGAAAATGTAAAAAAAATCGATTTTTTGAAAATTCTGACTGCATCTCACCCCTTCATAGTCCGAAGAGAAAATGTTTGAAACAAAAGTTGTTTGGAATAATAAAATACGTATAAGTTATCTCACGTCCAATCTCCTATTATTTCGACTAGGGGATGACGTCCAATCCCCTATCTTTCGAATTTTCGAATCGTTTTTGTGCCGCTATTTTCAAAGATAGGACGTTAGACGTCAGATAAGTTTATACGAATTTTATTATTCCAAAGAACTTTTGTTTGAAACCTTTTTTCATCGAGCTATTAATTATCGAGATACGGCGATTTTTAAGTTTTCAACCCCTATTTTTGAGGGTTGGGGCGAGTTGAGGGGCGACATTTTATTGGGGTTACTTTCAGCATGCAACCATTTACCTTCAGTCAAACATTTATATTCTACGCTAAAAAGTGCTGAGTTTTCGTCTCTTTTATTGGACTTTAAAGTCCACTGACAATTTCAATTTTCTTTCTTTTTTCACCGGGGGATTTTAAAATTTGCATAATTGGAACGCAACGAAAATTAATTTCTGTCAAATGATAAAATATTGTTGCCCAATTTAGGTTATGAAAATATCACTAGAGTACTTTTACGGATTCTCATTAGAGATTTATGACCACAATTTGCAAAAAAAAGCTTCTTGATGATGAAAATAAAGAAATAAAAAACATCGCTGCATTCTAACGATATGCTGTTGATGTTTGCATCGGCAGAATGCAACGGCAATTCCCTTTTGTTTTATTCTTCTCCAATTTATTGTTACCCAAAAGCTTTTGCGACAGTTTTAGGTTGCAGGACTCTAACGAGGATCTTAATGAAAGTGTGCTGCAATTTTGATCTTTCCAAAAAAATGTGCAATTAGAATAAAAATGATTTTCGTTGCGTTCCAAAGATGCAAATTTCAACATCATCCAGCGATGCAAATTTCAACGTTATTGCAACAGGGTAATTAGTCTAAATTGTGTTTAATATTTGTAGGATTGTTCACAGTTGGCATCATTGGAACGCAACGAAATTATTTCTTTTCAAATTCTTCAATTTTTTTGCCCATTTGGCCTATGAAAATCACTCAAACGTTTATACGCATTCTGATTAGAAATTTATCTCAATTAGAGAATAAAAAGGCTTGGGATAATACCCTTGTAAAAAGCCGAAAAGTCTGTGAAAGTAAAACTTCAAAAACAAAAACAAAAAAAAAAGTTTTTGGATAATGATAAAAATGAAGAAACAAAAAAACAAATATAAAATACCGTTGCATCGTTGGAACGCAACGAAAAGTAATTCTTCCCAATTGATAAACATTTTTTTCGCCGTTTCAGGTTCCTAAAATCACGGGAATACTTTCACGTACCGTCATCAGAAATTGACAACCTCAATTTCTGATCAATTTCTGAGTTTTTATTATCAAAAAAAAAGGTTTTTGATAATAAAAACAATAAAAAAATAATAATTGACAAAAAAAAAATCGTTGCCCTCCAACGATGCAAATTTCAACGTTTATTCCGATAAGAATTCTAAAAATTGTTTGGTTTATTTTTGGTATCCCGAAATTGCAATAAAATTGGGCCACCTTACACCAACGCGAATAAAAAAAGGAATTATATCAAAGCCGCGGGAGATAGAATTTTGTTAAAGTAGCACCCCTCCCCCCTCCGATAGGGGTGCTTTCCGGAACATTTAGAGGTTTGAAATTTTTTCGTAGGCGCTTTTCGGAGGCGCTTTTCGGACCACCTTATATACAACGCCAATAAAAAAAGGGATTATATTGAATACACAGGAGGTAGATTTTTTTCAAATTTCACCCTCCATAAGGGTGGATCCCGGTGGTCGAAAAAAAATTTAACCCTTGTCAGTCACACCTCCAAATTGTGATGTTGGGGGTATAATCAACTCCACTCACTTTGGAGAGTGATAAATAATTGAAAAATTGAAACAAAAAAAAATGCTACAAAGCATTTTCAACCCTTGCGTGTAAGACCATGCCGATTATTTTCAAGTCGAGTAATTTTTAATATAAAAAAATTCTGGAAGGTCGCAAAACGGCTGGGGTTGATTCAATCCCCGATGACTGTTAAGGGTTAATTTATTTTACCACATTTTTTAAGCAACTGATATGTGCATAGTACAGTCGTGCTGTATATTGGAATGGGAAAAAATTAGAAGAAGGTTAGTCTTTTGACAGGTTATTTTGTAGGTGCCGCGGGTGCTGAATCCAAGTTTGCCTAAAAATCGGGGTGTAGATTTTTTTTAGGAGATGAAAGGGGATGGAAGTGGATTAATGCCAAACTACAACCCCCACGAGGTCGGCGCCGGGAAACAAAATGTTCAGAAAAATCCGGGCTTTATTTTTGTCCACAGCGCCGAAGTCGTGGTAGTTTATTTTGGGGGTGAAAAAGTGGGGTGAAATTTTGAAAAATCAGTTTTCATTGGCTAACTCTTTAGAAAAAATTCATACAATTTTTGTTCAAATGGGAACGTTGTAGCCCTTGAAAAAACGCGTCGATCGGGTATTTGATCAATCCGCTCCGAAATTATCTTAACCCCCAAAAGAGTAGTTAAAGTATTAAAAAAATATTGTTCATTGAATAACTCAAAAACAATCGATTTTTCGGGGATGGTTCAAAAGTACGAAATGCAGAGAATAATTTTCTCTATATTTTCGTTCCTATGGACCACTCTTGAATTTTGCTTTTTCGAACCCCTCTCAGAGGTTGAAAATTCAAAATGAAATTCCGGGACAACTATTGATCGAAAATAAAGAGACACGAGTTTGGCGCTGTGGACAAAAATGTAGCTGAGGGTTCAAGCTACAAATTCTTCCAGAGCGCCGAATTCGTACGGTCAATAGTTTTCCCAGAATTTCATTTTGAATTTTCAACCGCCGAAGGGGGTTGGAAAATCAAAATTCAAGGGTGGTCCATAGAAACGAAAATACAGAGAAAATTATTCTCTACATTTCGTACATTTGCACCATACCCGAAAAATCAATTGTTTTTTAGTTATTCAATGAACAATATTTTTTTAATACTTCAACTATTCTTTTGGGGGTTAAGATATTTTCGGAGAGGATTGATCAAATACCCGATCGACGCGTTTTTTCAAGGGCTACAACGTTCCGATTTGAACAAAAATTGTCTGAATTTTTTCTAAAGAGTTAGCCAATGAAATCTGATTTTTCACAATTTCACCCCACTTTTTCACCCCCAAAATGAACGTCCACGACTTCGGCGCTGTGGACAAAACCAAAGCCTGGATTTTTCTGCACATTTCGTCTCACGACGCCGACTTCGTAGGGGTTGTAGTTTGGCATTGATCCACCCCCGTCCCCTTTCATCCCCTAAAAAAAAAACCTACGCCCCGATTTTTGGGCAAACTTGGATTTAGCACCCTCGGCACCTACAAAATCACCTGTCAAAAAATTTGCCTTTTAATTTTTTCCAATTACGGGGTTTTTCAGCGACATCGCGACTATGCAAGAAGATCACCGAAAAAAAAGTAAAACCGTTTGCAACGCTGCAAACTTCAAGCCCATTCCAACGATACAAATTTCCCAAAATGTGAAGTTGATAAGATTGGATGTAATAAAAAAATAATATAAGGAGTACAACTTTGCAGTGACCGTTTTTTTTTCAAAAGTTTAAGGCTTTATTGTAAAAAAGTGGCTACATATTTTTTAATCAAAGTACTGCCCGTCGTTAGCTACGACCTCGGCCCATCTTTCAGGTAGCATTCGAATCCCGCGTTGATAAAAGTCTTGGTCCTTGGAGGCAATCCAGGAATCGACCCAATTTTTGACTTCTTCGTAAGTACCGAAGTGCTGGTCAGCCAAATCGTGTGCCATTGACCGGAACAAGTGATAGTCGGAAGGGGCAATGTCTGGAGAGTACGGCGGGTGGGATAAAACCTCCCATTTCAGCGTTTCCAAGTACTTTTTCACGACATTTGCAACATGGGGTCGGGCATTGTCATGCTGCAGTATCACCTTGTCATGTCTTTCGTTGAATTGTGGCCGTTTCTCTTTGAGTGCCTTACTCAAGCGCATCAACTGACGTCGGTAGAGTTCCCCTATGATGGTTTCGGATGGTTTGAGTAGCTCATAGTACACAACGCCCAGCTGGTCCCACCAGATACACAGCATCACTTTGGATCTGTGAATATTCGGTTTGGGCGTCGATGACGGAATATGACCAGGCAGTCCCCATGATTTTCGGCATATAGAATCCTCCCCGTAAGCATCTACAAGCAAACGGTGGGCCTCAGCCGCAGATTTCTTGATGTTGAAGAAGTAAATCATAACCTCCCGCAAATGCTGAGAATTCGGTTCGTAGGTTGCCATGTTTGAGTGCCTATAACTTTATAATGCATACACGTATCCGTTAGCATTTTAAATTGTTTACATTGGCAGAGCCTCTAGTTTAAAATGCCACTTTTTTTATTGAGCTAGGGCCACTACTTCGGCCGCAGTGGCTCTCTAAGTAAAACGGTCACTGCAAAGTTGTACTCCTAATAATTAACGTCGTAACAATGGGAGAGAATTTTTAGCCTGATCATGGCGTCGATTTTTCGAATTTTCGTTCAGGTTCGTCGTTCGTTGAAGATTCGTTCCCGGCGCAAAGAGAAGGAAAAGCTTCCGTCGGGCATAACGGCGGACTACAGCGCCTCATTTTTCGCCGAGCTCGATCGCGACCTCCTGGAGAATCCGCCCTGCAATCCTGCCGGGACGAGCTGGACTCGTACACCCGACGGTCTGACTCAGAGCGACTCGTCCGAGGCGTCGTTGACATCGCTGACGAACGCCACCGGGAAAACAGGGCCCCCGTTGTTGCCGCCAAAGCCGCCGAAGCGTGGAATCCTGAAAGGACCGAGACTGAGCATCAGCAGTATCGTGACGGTAGCCGAGGCCGTCGTCGCCGTCCAAAACGGCAACGAGATCGAGAACAATCATCAGGATGTCAACCTTCTCGTGAGAAATACACTGCAGAACGAAGTCATTGCTTATCAGAACGTGCCGAATCAGCAACAGAGCCATGGCAAAGACGACGTCTGCAGCGAGGAGGAATCGTCCTCGTATCAGATCGGACGAAGCCCACGCGGGCCCAACGAGCGTCAACATCACAATCACGGTCATCAACATCATCAAACGTCGGAAACGAAACTGCTCCAGGTAATCCAAAAATTACAAAACTATTCGCGTTCGGCATTTGAATTATTACTTTTTTTTCAACCCTTGTCAGTCACACCTCCAGATTGTGACGTTGGGGGTGTAATCAACCCCACTCACTGCGGAGAGTGATAAATAATTGAAAAATTGAAAAAAAATACTACAATGCATTTTCAACCCTTTTGGGTAAGACCATGCCGATTATTTTCAAGTCGTGTCATTTTTAAGGCGTTACCCCCACTTGTAGCGCAAAAAAGGCCTTTTTCATGAATTTTTTTAAAGAAAACTACAAAACTTTTTTAATCGATCAATATACCATCTTAAAGAACACGACTTGAAGAACTTTCAGTAATTTTTTTATTGAAAAATATTACATTGTTTAGTGGCAAATGGCCGTCAATGAAATAATGTTTTAAGGCAGGATTCTACTTTGAAACCATGAAAAAAACGCTATTTTCGTGAATTTTTTCTGAGAATACTATTAAAGATATCGATATGGGGTTTAAACTGTTCAATAAATACACTCTTTAAGTACATAAAAAATTTTTTTAAATGTATTTTATTCATTTTTTGTACACGTAAAATATGTTTAAAGCCAACGCCTCGAAAAGCAGGTACCGTTGCCGTGGTCGTGAAATCTTCCCGACGGATGGTCTGAAACAAAAAAATCAAATAGTTTCATGTTCAGTATGTCTTCAGGAACCGACCTAACTAGAATATTTTATATACGTGCAAAATTAACAAAATGGCGGCTAAAATACGAAAAAAAAAATGCGTTTTTTTTTGGGTCTTTTTTTGCAATAAAAAAATAGTTCTAATCAAAATTTTAAGTTGATTGTAGTTAGGTCGGTTGGTACGCACATATAGAATATGTGTTCCAAATTTCATAAGGATCGGTTCAGTACTTTTTGAGTTATCACGACCACGGTACTTGAAAATGTCGTTTCGAGAAAAACGCGTTTAAAGTTTTGGTGAGTGATAGGTAGGTGCTCAGGTAGGTGCGTTCGAAAGGCGAAAAAGGATAGTTAGACTGCTTGGAGCTTTATAAAATTTTGACCGAACATTCTTGAACATATTTACTTTCGAAAAATGTAAAAAAAAAATTTTTTTTTTCAAAGTTTTAAAGTAGAATCCTGCCTTAATATACACGGTTTGCGGTGACCAACATTGCGGCGAAGTGGATCATCTGAAAAAAAAATGCGGATGGATTTAGTCAAATATAAGTATAAACTAGTCTTTAATCGAAGGATTTTAAAAAATATTCATTTTTCACAAAATGGCGGACAGTCAAAGTTAATGGTTCGATTTTAACGAAAAAAACGGCCGTTTTTTGGCTATAAAACGGCCATTTTTTTTTTTCGAAAAAAAAAATCGAACGATTAAAGACTACATTTTTATATATTAAATAAGCCTGCAAAATTTCAAGAAGATCGGTTCATTAGTGTTCGAGTAATCTTGGTCACCGACTTCAGAAATGCCATTTTGAGAAAAACGCGTTTAAAGTTTCAATTTCAGTTTACACGAAGTGTAAAGTTTCAGTTTATCTCAGTCAATTTTGTTCGGATCGACTTGAAATTTTCAGGACATATTCTCTGATACTTATACTTCAAAAAAATGCAATAAAAAAAATCGATTTTATCAAAATCGCAAGTGGGGGTAACCCCTTAATGTAAAAAAATGGCAAAAAAAAATTTTGGGAGGTCGAAAAACGGCTGGGGTTGATGCAACCCCGATGACTGTTAAGGGTTAATCAAGGAGGGATACCTTTAGGCGAGGAAAAAATTTCTGATTTTTTTAAATATCTTTATTTTTCACTATTTTCTGAATTCTTTTTTTTTGCAACTTTTGGTTATAAGTTTTAAGGATTCTCAAAAATGTTTCGGCGACTTTCGTAGCCTCAATGTGATTATAAAAAAATACGAGAATACGAAAGAAATATATTTTCGGTGCATTCCAACGATGCAAACTTCGGTACCATAAGTTTAGTCTCTGGCAGATTTTTCTTTGGGTCGTTGAGTATCGTTGATTGTTTGGATAAAGTGTGCACTTGAATACTTGCTTCCATTCATTTTCTGTAGATTTCTTTGCACGTATATGTGTGTATATATATATATATGAGGTATACCGAGTTATTTTGGGTGGCATATATATATATATATATATATATATATATATATATATATATGAATTTAAAAGATACAATTAATTGATATGTTTATGACTTCTAAGAAATTGTCGCCATATCTCACCGTACTCAAAAGTACGATGTTGAATCTTGCATCGTCGGAGTGCAACAAAACATTTTTTTATTGAATTTCCCAAACTTTCTTTAACAGATTTGAGTTATAAAAATCGCGCGATCATTCTTTAGGCTCATTTGGGGCCGCGTTGAAATTCCGAACTTTGAATGATCAAAACGCTCAAAACTCCGAAAGAATACTACCCCGAAAGATCAAAACTCCGAAAATCTGAACGGGGCCAGGTTGAAATTCCGAACGTTGAATGATCAGAATGCTCAAACTCCGAAAATATACTACCCCGAAAGATCAAAACTCCGAAAGAATTTTACCCGAAAGACCCAAACTCCGAAAAGCACCGTCAACATAATTCGGCTATGGAAGTTTTAAAAGTTTCAAAATTTTAAATAAATTGACGAATTATTTCAAGATTTTTTTTTTATTACGAAGTGATTTTACGTCAGTTTTGAAATTCGTCCAGACAAAGTTATACGTTCTACATCATTTACAGTCATCATGCCAGCGAAAGTCTACACTGTAAATGATGTAGAACGTATAACATTGTCTAGACAAATTTTAAAATGGACGCAAAATCACTTCTCAATAAAAAAAATTATTGAAATAATTCGTCGATTTATTGAAAATTTTGAAACTTTCAAAACTTCCATAGCCGAATTATTTTGACGGAGTTAAGATTTTCGTAGTTTTGGTCTTTCGTGTAAAATTCTTTCGGAATTTTCATCTTTCGGGGTACTATTCTTTCGGAGTTTTGAGCGTTCTGACCATTCAAAGTTCGGAATTTCAACCCGGCCCCATCTTGAATTTCGGAACATTAAGGGGCCAGTCCACTCTGAAGCCACGAAAAAGGCTATTTTCGCGATTTTTTTTTGAGGATTTTATAAAAGATATGAATATAAAAGTTGTTGGGCTTGATAAATAAAGTCTTGAAATACATTTAAAAAAAATTTAATTCATTTTTATTAATTTTTAAGTACAAAAACTATAGTTTAACGTAACGCCTCAAAAATAGATGGGCTAGGTAGCTCCATCACAACTCGGCAACGGCTTGTCTGAAACAAAAAAATCGAAGTTCATTAGATTCAGTATGACACCAGCTACAAAATGACCCTCGGATATAAAGTTTTATCAAAAAATAAAAAAAAAATGGCAGATGAAAAACGAAAAAAGTTTTTAAAACGCGTTTTGTCGCAGTTTTTCGCAAAAAAGAGTAAAAATGAAAATTTTAAAACCATCGAGGGTCATCTTGTTGCGAATCATGTTTACAATATGCGGTTCAAATTTCAAGAGAATCGGTTTATTAGTTTTAGAGATACGATGGAGCTAGATTTTGAAAACTTTGTTTCGAGAAAAACGCGTTTGAAGTTTACACCATGATCGGCCGAGCGCGCTATACGCTCAGGTAGACGAAATGAGGTCCTGACGTTCAGGTAAAAAAAAAAATACTTAGAGAGCTCGGATTTTCATAATATTTTGACACAATATTTCTGAACATATGTACTTTCGAAAACAGTAAAAAAAATCGATTTTTTTTTAATTTTCAAAGTGGACTGCCCCCTTAAAATTCGGGATTTTAAACTGTTGGAGTATTCAAAGTTCGGAATTTCAACCCGGCCCCCTCATTCAGCGACCTACAACCCAAAGGAAAAAAAAATCGTCGCACTCCAACGATGCAAATTTCGAGTCCATTCAAAATACACATACATTAAGGGGAGATGTACACCTAGGAGCCGGAAAAAAGATCATTTGTGTGAATTTTTCCAAGGAAAACTATTTGAAATTTCGGATTGGGATTTTAATTATCTAAAAGTATATACATCCAAAAACATGGTTAATTTTCTTTATTTAAAAATATCAAAAATATACAAGGATATTGTACGATCCTTGGAGCGTCGTAAAAAAATCTGCGTATACGGTACCCACTGGCGTTTCTTCAAAAATCATCTGAAAGAAAAACCAAAAAGATTATTAAATTAGATACTATAATCTAGTGCTTGTCATAGCCGATTTTGAAAATATCGATTTATGACAAAATGGCGGACGTTTGAACATAAATAGTGATTTTTGGGCCAAAAATTAGTTATTATTTTGTCTATAAAACAAAAACTCAGTAACGAAAAAAAAAAATCCTATGACAAGTACTAGATAATGGTGTATAGAATTACCACAAAAACCCTCAAGGCAATCGGTTCATTGGTTTTCGAGAAATTTTGGGTACCGATTTGAAAACCGTGGTTTTGAGAAAAACGCGTTTGAAAATTTGGGAATGAATAAATCATGAAATTTGTCAACTTACATGGAATCATCGATACCAGGCCCATAGTGTAGGTCTTCTACGGTCGACGGAATGTTCATAGCTTTTACGAGGGTGGGGTGAAAAGTTTCCGGCCTGACCAAGAAAAACGATATTTAAAAATTTTTTTTTGCTTTATTTTTCAACATAATCTCCATCAACACTGATACATTTCTCATAACTCTCGCATCCCAAAAAACAGTAGCCATAACCTTGTTTGCCGATAAAATTGTTTTTGCCTTCTTTGGGGTTGGTTCCCCTTTTCCAACCCACTATTTTGACTGTTCGTTACTTTCAGGAGTGTAGTGGTGGACTCATGTCTCATCAACAGTTATGAATCGACGCAAAAATTCGTTTGGATTACGTCTATACAGCGCCATTTTTAAATTCAGAAACCCACTGATTAACAGTTGAATATGACGGGGAGGAGTCTCCTAGTGCTGAATCCATCTCTTCTTTTATTTGTTTTGGTGTAAAACCTTTCAAATGGAAGTATTTGATGACAGCACGTTTTTCCAATTTTTCCATTTCCCATGTAGGGTGATCGGTAGTGGCCAATGATTGGCCGATGCTCGACGCCAAGCTTGCCAACATTGGCACTCGAGCTTGGCCCGATCATCGACCGAGCCTTGGATGATAAGAGCGGCCCGATATTCGCAATCAATATTGGCCCTAGAATGGCTTATGAGAATCGGCAGAGCATCGCGTAGGAGTTCATTCGAGAATCGGCCAACAATAAGCCCCCTCAAGATTGCCATCATTGGCACTCGAGCTTGGCCCGATTATCGACCGAGTCTTGGCGGATAATTGTGACCCAATATAGATCACCAAAATTGGGCCTGCACCGCCAAAAAAAAAAATTAATTATTTTTGTATTGTAATTCGTCATTACCTGGTCTTTCGAAATGATTAGTTCGAAGAAAATATTTCACCCCATAATGGGGCTCGAACCTTGAACTTCCCTACTCATAGCCAAACACGCTGCCCCTATGCTACCGAGTGCTTGTAACATTTGAATCGCAGATATGGCATAAGATACCAAATGGATTCTGATCATTATTTGTATGACATAAACTATATCAATTAGTTAATATCATTGTGATAATTAGAGAGTGTTATCGAATGACATGTTATAGAATTTTCAAACCTAACCTATTTATATAATTCTCTCTCCACCTTCTCTACCCCCACAACCCGTTAATATGTGTGTTGCAATAAAGACAGACCATTAGTTCATTAGTTCAAGTTTACTTTGAATAAATAAATATATTTAAAATGAATAATTCCAATAATGGAATGCAATAGGAAAAATTTGATTTCACGAAAAATCTAGTTAATTCAAATAAAAAATAAATAAATAGACGCGGTTAGTTAATATTAATAGAATTTTTCTGTCAGTGTAGGATGGTTCATAAAAATCGGCAGAATATCGCGTATGAGCTCGTTCGAGAATCGGCCAACAATGAGTGCATTGATTTGGTAGTATATTTGTTAAGAAAAATGGCCAATGGACTCGTAAAAAGTATTTATCTCGTCTCTCAATGATTTCAACGCGAAACAATGAATCGTCAATATACGAATTGCGGTTCGATCATGCGTTACTCGGCCGAACATTGGCCTCGTATCGGTAAAAACATGATTGGCGAGTCTATACTTCGCCAAACGTCGACCTCGTATCGATAAGCCAATGGTTAGAGAGCCTATATTGGGCCGAACATTGTCCTCGTATCGGCAAACCAATGATTGGCGAGTCTATACTTCGCCAAACATCGGCCTCATATCGATAAACCAATAATGAACAAGTCTATACTTGGCCGAACATTGGCCTTGTATTGGCAAACCAATGATTGGCCAGTCTATACTTCGCCAAACATCGGCCTCGTATCGACAAGCCAATGATTAGCGAGTCTACGTTTGGCCGAACATTGGCCGCGTATCGGCAAACCAATGATTGGCGAGTCTATCCTTCGCCAAACATCGGCCTCGTATCGACAAGCCAATGCTATATTTGGCGAGCGAGTCTATATTTGGCCGAACATTGGCCTCGTATCAGCAAACCAATGTTGGCTAGTCAATACTCAGCCGAGCATTGGCGTACAATTGGTTAATCGATCATCGTCCCGCCAACATTGGTCCAAGTATTGGCCGTTACGGTTCGATTGGCGAAACCTACATGGGTTTTACGAAAACAACGGAAGCGTCTCGCGCAATGTGCTCTCAAACGCAAACTAACGTAGCGATTGGGCTGAAACTGTACATACAAGCTCGGTAGGAATGGTACTGTAGGACGCCGCTCTAAAACTAGACCTAGTGGCACCATCTCTTGGTCAGGCCGGAAACTTTTCATCCCACCCTCGTAAATCGATTTTTTCGACCATCCAGGTGTATATCTCTCCTTAACGTCTCTCCCTTTTTTTTAAATTTCGTCACGCAGGTGGTTACGAGTGCGAGTCCATCGGCTGATTCATTGACGGACACGACAAATTCGAGTTTCGCCACACCGCCGTTTAGTCTGTCGCCGATCGGCGAATCGCAGGGTTTTTCACGCTGGCGTTCGTCAGCCTCGTTCGAGGAGCAAGGTGTCGAGTTGGTCCTGCCGGAAATAGTGCCTCTGGTGCTTCCGGAGCCGCGCGAGCTGACGATCCAACGGCAGCCACCGCCGCGCAACGATTTCGGTTTCTCTCTGCGGCGAGCTGTGATAGTGGAACGCGGCAATAACGGAATAACGCAAATGCGTCCAGTTATTTTCGCCGAGCCCGGTGCAATTGTGCAGAACAAAAACGATACGGGCCTCCTGCCCGGCGACAGACTCATCGAGGTCAATGGTATCAACGTCGACGACAAATCGCGAGAGGAAATCATCGATCTCATCAAAGGCTCGGCCAACAGTGTCACGGTCAAGGTCAGTGCTGTGCTATATTCCGTGCGGTAACAATTTATACTTCGGAATATTGAAATATTGATTTTTTGAATTTATTTTCATATTTACGTAGGTAACTGCTAAATGACGATGAAGTTTGCAGCGTTGGAAAGCAACGAATTTTTGTTTTTTAATTTTCCCAATTTTCTGTAGTAGATATAGGCTACAAAAGTCACGTAAATATTTTTTAGGATCCTTATTCAACGATCTAGAACCTAAATCTGCGAAAAATGATTTTGGGTAATGATGGAAATAAGGAATGATGATATCTCGTTGCATTCCAACGATACAAACTTCAACCCCATACTGCTAAACTGAAGTAATTTTTTCACAGCAGCAGATCAGAGTTGGGCGTAATTCTATTTATAAATACGAATACGAATTTATTCACATCCTGATTTTCATGTGAATATCAATACAAATTTATTCATCCTTCACTTATTTGTATTCACGTGCGTGCATACGAATACAATTGTATTCACAAATGTTCTGAACATACAAATAAATTCACAGAAAAAATTGTGAATGTTCACAAAAAATGTGAATATGTACGAAAAATCCAGTGAATTAAACAAAAATTCACGTCAAAATCTGTGAATGCAAATGTATTCACAAAAAATTGTAAATACGAAAAAATTCACAACATAAGTTGTGAATTTTTTTTCGTATTTTTGTATTTTTTCGTTGTGAATTTTTTGAATTGTTGTGAATTTTGTTGTGAATTTTGTTGTGAATTTTTGTGAAGTTGTGAATTTTTTCGTATTTTTTCGTATATACGAAAGAATATGCTGCTGAAGTTTGCATCGTTGGAACGCAACGAATGTTTTTTTATATTTCATTTTTCGTGTATTTATTATTATTGAACAAATTTTCATATAGATTTACATTGTAGGTCGGCGAATGAATAGCTTAAAAAATGCTTGAAGGTTTTTTGAAGGCATAATGTGCCAAAAGAAATGAAAGGAATTCAGGAATATTAATTTTCGTTGCATGCCAACGATGCAAACTTCAACCTCATCGAAAGAATTCACAACATAAGTTGTGAATTTTTTCGTATTTAAGACAAATTAAAATCAAATTCACAATGATTAGATTAAAATTTGCACCAAAAGTGAGCTCGTACGTATTTTGAGATAAAACATTGCCTTGAGGCAAAGAAATTTTTGCACAACACTTTTTGTGCGAAAATTTCTTTGCCTCGACACAATGTTTTCTCTTAAAATACGTAAGAACTCACTTGTGGTGTAAATTTTAATATAATCGTCGTGAATTCGATTTTAATTTTCTTCAACTTGATGAAATTCACAACTTATTTTGTGAATTTTTTCATATTTATTATGTAATATTTGAAATTCACAACTTTGTGCGAAAATTTCTTTGCCTCGACGCAATGTTTTCTCTCAAAATACGCAAGAACTCACGTTTGGTGTAAATTTAAATCTGATCATTGTGAATTTGATTTTAATTTGTCTTAAATACGAAAAAAATCACAACCGATTTTGTGAATACATTTGCATTCACAGATTTTGATGTGAATTTTTTTTAATTCACAGGACTTCTTGTAAATATTCACATTTTTTGTGAATATTCACAATTTTTTCTGTGAATTTATTTGTATGTTCGGAATATTTGTGAATACAATTGTATTTGTATTCGTATTTACAGTAAGTGAAGTATGAATAAATTTGTATTAATATTCACATGAAAATCACGATGTGAATAAATTCGTATTCGTATTTATAAATAGCATTACGCCCAACTCTGCAGCAGATGTAGGTACAAATATTATAAATTTGCCAGAAAAGAAACAGTCGAGGCTGCTTACGAAAAGTAGCACGATTCTTGTTTGATTTTCACTGTAAAAACCAGTGTAAATGGAGTAAGTTTAAAACCTCAATGATCCCATCGCTCGTACAATCTACCGAAAAAGAGTTTTGGTGAGAATTTAAAGTCCTTTGTGCTCAGTTAAAAACCTGGAAAAATAAACCATTAGTATTTTTCACCAAATATGACATTTTCGCCTAATAACATGTTAATTTTATACTCGTTGCTTTTATTAACATTTCGATAATACTTATCAATTAAAATCGACAGTAGTAATTTTTATAAAAAAATTATATCGAAATTGTAAATATAATGAAATATTTATTGCGATTTTCGGTTAAAAAAATAACGTTATTGAAAATATCATTCAACAAATTTACTGTAATCTTACAGACGGTTATCGTCGAATATGTTTGAAAAATCTTGCTGATGTTCGATTGGAATTAAACCTCTGTCAAGCATGGCCTGTAAATCCTTTTTTTTCTTGGTGCAAGAGGCAATTTTTTATCTGACGTCTGTTTTAATTGGAACATTTGAACGTCATCCATGTTTTTGTTTTTTTTTTTAAAGATTTTCATCCCTCCTCCTTCTTGGTAAAAATCATATTTAACGTGAATTGTATCAACGTAAGGTTGAATGGATATTTCCCGAATACTTGCAATTTTTATTGAAGTCCAATTAAAATTTTTTGAGAGGTCTAAAAAATCGTAAATTTCCGATTGCGGTCAAAGGAATTGGAGTAAAAAAATAGAGGCAAGGCGTAAAAAAGCATGGGAGAAAAGTTGGAAACAATTCCAACTCCATTCCAATTCCATTGCAGTGTTACCGAAGCGTGTTAAGGGGGAAGCCTGCTTTAGAGGCTTCAAAAATCGATTTTTTCGAGGATTTTTTTGGGAAGGAAAGAAATATTCGATTGAAACGAAACTTTCAGGTTTTATTGTTATATATTTCAACAGTCTTCTCAAATTTTTTCATTAAAATATATGTCATATTATGCCTGGTACAAGCATTTCGCCGAGGCGCCTCGAGTGTGCATGTGTCGTGCGGCGGGAAAGATGCAGGTCGCAATTTCCATCTGAAACAAAAAACCCAAAAAAAAAATTATTTTCAATAGTATAGCTTCTAGTTAAACCAAGAAAATTCAACAAAAAGTGAGAAATTCGACAATTTTTCGCAAATTAAAAAAAAAATCATTTTTTTGGAAAAAAAAATTCACTTTAGATTGTTTAAAAAGTGGGTTAATCATAACTTTCTTAAGGTTTTTTAGGTTCAACAAGAAGAGAATTTAATCCCGAATACAATGAATTTTGTCTCGTTTCGATAGGACGTTTAATTTTTTCCCTATCTTTCCCGCCGCACGACACATGCACACTCGAGGCGCCTCGGCGAAATGCTTGTACCAGGCATAATATGACATATATTTTCATGAAAAAATTTGAGAAGACTGTTGAAATATATAACAATAAAACCTGAAAGTTTCGTTTCAATCGAATATTTCTTTCCTTCCCAAAAAAATCCTCGAAAAAATCGATTTTTTTGAAGCCTCTAAAGCAGGCTTCCCCCTTAACGGGGTCCTCTAGTTTCTCGGCTGTTTTTTACGGCTCTTTCAATAATTTTTTACGGGCAAAGCATCGAAATAATCAATCTCATTGTTTTTGCATAATCTTTATTAACATTTAAATAAGCTTTACAATTTTTTTGAAGTCAAAATATATAATAGAATAAACGTTATAGTGGCCGACAGGAAGACATCAAGTAAGAGAGGTGCTTGACGGTGATCAAGATTGCGGCTGTTCTGCTTATCCGAAATCAAAAAACCAAACGGCATTTTAATCTTCATATTTAAGACTAGCGATTGAACTAGAGTGAATTCTAAATTACAAAAATTGACTTTTTTATACACTTTTGAAAATTACATTCCATTTTTTACTCATTTTTTCTTAAGTTTTTCGCTCGTGCAAAAAAAAAACTATCGAAGCAATCATGATAATCCTAGTTCAATCGCTGGCTTATAACATATTACAGATGCTGTATAAATTTGAACAAGATCGGTGCAGTAGTTTCTGAAATATCGTGGTCACCGTTTCGAAAAATGGTGTTTCGAGAAAAACGCGTTTGAAAGTTCGCGCATGTGATTTATACTTGTGAACCACTTCGAATATCGAAAAATCCTTTGGCACACATTTTCTACACATGTTGTAGATGTGATTTATGAAAAAAAAAAATCGATTTTTTCGACCCGAGAAACTAGAGGACCCCGTTAATTTTTTGAATATCGAAATCTGCTTCTTTTCGTGGTGAAAACCGAAATTTGTTAGTTTTCGTGTCGGAAGCCGAAACATGCTAGTTTTCACGGTGACATCAAACGTGCTTGTTTTCGTAAGAATTCTGAAACATGCTAATTTTCGTAAGCAGCGTCGATATGACGTTGAAATTTGCATCGTTGGAATGCAACGATTTTTTCGTTCATTTCTTCATTTGGCAGGACAACAACTTTATTTTTTATCTCTCTATTCTCAGACATCTCTCTTTTTAAAGATCTCCATTCTGAAGCAGGTTTAAGAGAAACACCACACTCTGTCGGCAGAAAATAAGGCCTAACGTTGACAATTTATTTTGGGACAATTGAAATTGAAACACTTTGAAAGAAATAAACAAACTTTTTGCCCAAAAAATAAGCAGTAAATTGGTTAAAAAAAAAGTTTACATTTAATTTAAAAAAAAAACTGCTACGTACTCCCATAGAGAATGTCATTGTAAAGTTACCATCAAAATGTCAATTTTTTCATTTTTATTATTTCTTTATTTCTTCATTTTTATTATCATCCAGACGTTTCATTTTGCAAATTGAGGTCGCGAGTCTCTAACGACAACACGTAAACTTGTACAAGGAATTTTAATTGCCTGAAACGGAAGAAAAAGTGTATATCAATTAAAAAGAATTAACTACGGTTGCGTTGCAACGATGCAAACTTCACTATCTAAAAATACTCGTACTTTATCGCGTACGGTGAAAAGCTTTCGCTCTCTCAATAGGACCGGAAGTGGATAGCGAACTTGTACAATGGCGATTACGAACACGAGGCTGGCCAAGAGCGAGCTGATAGCAATATTTTTCTCTATTTTCGTCGGTTAGTTTATCTCCATCGTCGTCGCTGACTAAGCGATCTTCGGTGTAAGAAGCTTTGTACGTCGTCTCGACCGACTCAAGGGTGATAGAGGTCTCGCCGTTCGCACGCAACACGTGCAAATCTTTGCGGTGAAAGGTTCGAAATTCTTGAGGGGCTTCGCGAGGTCGAGGAATGCGGGAAAGCAAAAACGTACAACGCGAATTGTTTTTCCGACGATTTTCTCGGCAATTGCAATTTCGCGTAATTTCTAATATGGAGATTCTCGTTTCGTTGGCCGCTCGGCCGGGAGGAACTTCGGATTTTTTAAGACCCCCCCCCCCCCCCACTTATAGCGCAAAAAAGGCCTTTTTCATGATTTTTTTTAAAGAAAACTACAAAACTTTTTTAATCGATCAATATACCATCTTAAAGAACACATCTTGAAGGACTTTCAGTAATTTTTTTATTGAAAAATATTACATTGTTTAGTGGCAAATGGCCGTCAATGAAATAATGTTTTTATATACACGGTTTGCGGTGACCAACATTGCGGCGAAGTGGATCATCTGAAAAAAAAAATGCGGATGGATTTAGTCAAATATAAGTATAAACTAGTCTAATCGAAGGATTTTAAAAAATATTCATTTTTCACAAAATGGCGGACAGTCAAATTTAATGGTTCGATTTTAACGAAAAAAAACGGCCGTTTTTTGGCTATAAAACGGCCATTTTTTTCGAAAAAAAAAATCGAACGATTAAAGACTACATTTTTATGTATTAAATAAGCCTGCAAAATTTCAAGAAGATCGGTTCATTAGTGTTCGAGTAATCTTGGTCACCGACTTCAGAAATGCCATTTTGAGAAAAACACGTTTAAAGTTTCAATTTCAGTTTACACGAAGAAAATATTTTTTTTTGTAAACTTACATAGAGTCATCTATTCCGGGCCCATACAGAAGTATGGGCCCGGATACTTATACTTCCAAAAAATGCAATTAAAAAAATCGATTTTTTCAAAATCGCAAGTGGGGGTAACCCCTTAAACAGTCCAAAGCAACGCGGAAAAGTCAATTGCAATTTTTACACCACTCAATCGTGATGTGATCGTCGTATTTCTCGTTCAGTTATTTCAATTGTGTTCAATTTTGCATGACGTTGAAGTTTGCATCGGAATGCAATGAAAATTAATTTTTTTAAGGGGTTTTCTCACTTGAGACGCTAAAAAATGGCTATTTTCATGATTTTTTTTTATAGGTTTATATTATTGATATTGATATTAAAGTTGTTACACTTAATAAATACACTTTCGAAATACACAAAAAAATTGTTTCGATTAAAAATTTGTTGATATTTACTATTTTTTTTGCCAAAAACGGTGAAAAAACACGTTTTTTTTTTCAAAAATGTCCGCCATTTTGTTATTTTTGCATATATCAAAAATCGTATGATATGCGGTATTGCCATTAAGGGGTCAGTCCACTTTGGAGCCACGAAAAAAGGCTATTTTCGCGATTTTTTTGAGGATTTTATAAAAGATGAATATAAAATTTGTTGGGCTTGATAAGTAAAGTCTTGAAATACATTTAAAAAAAATTTAATTCATTTTTATTCATTTTGAAGTACAAAAACTATAGTTTAACGTAAGGCCTCAAAAATAGGTGGGCTAGGTAGCTCCATCACAACTCGGCAACGGCTTGTCTGAAACAAAAAGATCAAAGTCCATTAGATTCAGTATGACACCAGCTACAAAATGACCCTCGGATATAAAGTTTTACCAAAAAGCAAAAAAAAAGAGTAAAAATAAAAATTTTAAAACCATCGAGGGTCATCTTGTTGCGAATCATGTTTACAATATGTGGTTCAAATATCAAGAGAATCGGTTTATCAGTTTTAGAGATACGATGGAGCTAGATTTTGAAAACGTTGTTTCGAGAAAAACGCGTTTAAAGTATTTCGATGTGGATACGGTATTATATGTTCGTAAAATTTTGAGCTCGATGGATGAAGCTAAACTTTTTATATGTATTTTTATCCGCTGAATCCGAATATCACAATGTTTTGCCGAAAAGTCGAGCATTCAATTGTTTATAGCCAATTGTTACAACAATTTTTCAAAAAATGAAAGTTTTTCGGGATAAATTATATTTTTAAAAACATTTTGGGCAATTTTAAAACGAAAGTTTTCTTTATAAAGTTTTACTAAAGTTCATAGTTTTAGAGTAATAAATTGTTGAAAATTTCTGAAAGAGTTATCCAATTTTACCCTTGATTTATGTATACAAATACTAATTAAAAAATTACTTACGTCGAATCATCAATTCCGGGCCCATACAGTAGGGCTTTTGCCGATGTGGAAGCTTCCAAAATATCAATTTGTTGTTGTCTTCGAAGAATTCTGCCTTCACGGGTATTATCGTTTGCGCGTTTGTCAGCCACGTCTATACGTTGAGAGTAAACGTGGCCCCTTCAGTAATTGTGGGATATCCCGGAAACTATTCATCGGATTGACTTGAAATTTTCAGGGAATATTTTCGAAACATTATACTTCAAGAAAAGGTAAAGAAAAATCGATCTTTCGAAAATTCTGACTGCATCTCACCCCTTAAACGTTTATCAGTATTTTTTTAAGGCCTACAACTCAAATTTGCAAAAAACATTTTGGCTGATAGCAAATACGTCTGAGGGGACGGGCCTTGGGCTCGAATCTACGAGCCTGCGTTTAGGCCAATACCAAAAAGGGGGAAAACAACGGAAGTCAGTTAAAAAAACGTCCAGCATCGGATGATCATCGTGCTCCATACAATTTCCCCAAAACCATGAACATTTTCAAATATCTTTTTGCAAGGATAAAAAAGTCATTTTGATTATTTTCCTTCTCCTAACCAGTACCTACATATATAAAAAAAAAGAATTTCCGTTGCATCCCAACGATGCAAACTTCGACATTTATTTCACTGCTCCAGGATTTTTATTCGTCACGAATCACTATCGACGATCGGTTGATTGCGATCCAATCTTGATGAAAAATTAATTGCTTTTCCGGCCATACCTTTCGAGATTTAATTGATTAGCCATTCAATTCGAACGGGATTTATTTGCCGAGCAATCGAAATTGTCGGCTCTTAAAATCTCTGCACTCGAGTGGGAGTCAATTGGTGGATCTGGGTGTGCGAATTCATCCATGCCGAACATTTTATAGACGAGAGACTACGCTGGACTGAGACAAATGAGAATTCGTGAACAATTCACAGTTGGCAAGCCCGTTTGAAATACGATCACACGGTCAACGCTCCAATGCGGAATACTACATTGGGAGAAAGCTTTGCCAGTATCGTTGTGATGCCGGATTTCAGGCCGTATCGGCAAAAGAGAACCCAGAGAATTAGTTTTCCCGCTTGTCTGGCTTGACGCCAGTATCTCTAATAATTTCCACCCTCATGCTGGTACAGAAAGCCGGGCACGAATATCGGGACTCTCGTGCCCCGCATCTTCAAGTCCCTCATTTTTTCTCTCTCTCTCTCTCTCTCTCTCTCTCTCTCTCTCTCTCTCTCTCTCTCTCTCACTCTTCAAAGACCTGAAGCGAAAAAATCGAACCATTTGATGTCAATCGTGATTTCTCGGCTATGTTGTCAACCGAGACTCTTTTCATTCTCTTTGTTCCAATGCATTGCTCTTTCTTCTTCATAAAAACAAAAGATATTCGAATGAAAAATTGCCCATTTCGTCTATCTTTTCACGTAGAGACGAGTCTTCAAGGCCTTAGGCCACTCTAGAAGCCGAAAAAATAGGCTTTTTGGGGATTTTTTTTCTTCAGAAAAACTAAATGGAGAAAAATAAATCTTCAGAAAAATAAATGGAGATTACAAAAGAGGGTGTTTATCATACACATCAGTGACTGTATACAATAATTTTTTGAAAGCGATTAAATTCAAAATGGCGGCTGTGCAGCGCTTATCTCAAAACTGCATTTTTTAAGTTGACCGGAAACGTAACTCAGACAATTTTCAACCGATTCACTTGAAACGTTGAATATATGTTGAAAACTACATTGTCTATGGAAGTACGTAGGATTTTTTGTTTATATTGCATAGTTCATTTGTTATTAAAAATTATCTGACGATTTTTTAGGCAAATCTTTGGAAAGTGAAGAATTTCGTCAGATAATTGTTAATAACAAATGAACTATGCAATACAAAGACAAAATCCTACGTACTTCCATAGACAATGTATTTTCAAGATATATTCAACATTTCAAGTGAATCGGTTGAAAATTGAGTTATGTTTCCGGCCAACTTAAAAAATGCAGTTTTGAGATAAACGCTGCACAGCCGCTGTTTTGAAATTAATCGCTTCAAAAAAATTATTGTATACAGTCACTGTTATGTATGATAAACACCCTTTTTTGTAATCTCAATTTATTTTGTAGTTTTTCTTAAAAAAGAAAACCAAAAAGACTGTTTTCTCGGCCTCGAGAGTGGCATAACCACTTAACGGAGACTTTGTCCTTGGAGTGCCATATTTCAGGTGTTTACATTTTATTTTTTTTAAACAAAACGAGTAAAGCTTTTTGAGTGCGGTTTTTTTCTTGCTTTTATTCATGATATACAGAACGTTAAAAAGTTTTTTTTTTGAAAAAAAAAAAAAACCAAAATGGCGGCTGTTGCAGCTCCGCGAAAACAGGTCCTCAAATCGCTGGAGGTAAACGGCTGAAATCACTGCCCCC
The DNA here is from genome assembly GCA_944452715.1 of Ophion slaviceki. Taxonomy (NCBI): domain Eukaryota; kingdom Metazoa; phylum Arthropoda; class Insecta; order Hymenoptera; family Ichneumonidae; genus Ophion; species Ophion slaviceki. Next base: position 4,922,501 of record OX101785.1, on the reverse strand, counting down.
TCTTTGTTGATCTGAAACACAAATTCAAAGCATATTATCAATCTGTGACCCTTTAGTCATGGAATGACGGATCGGTTTTTCGTTTAGTACAAATTTCGGAAAATGGCGGCAATTTAAAAAGAAAATCGAATTTTCGCGTTTTTTTTCGTATAAAAAGATAAATAATAAATGCAAAAATGTATCTATCGAAAAAACGATCCGTCATTCCGTGAAGACATATTTTCTGAGTATGCTCTCCAAATTTCAGGTCGATATGTTAATTACAGCGGTCAGGAGAATGTCAGCCATTTTCAAAAACGTGTTTTCGAGAAAAACGCGTTTAAAGTTTTGTAATGTGTTTACACAAATGTGTTTATAATTACCGCTATTCGGCAATGCCTGGTCCGTAGAGGCATCCCTCCTCTTCTTCTAGCTGCTCATGTTGAGCTCAAATTGATTTTTTGAAAATTTCAAGGACAAAGTCTCCCTTAAGGTGATTCTATCGCTTCACACTAGTCATTCCACTGATCATACCTGAGACTTTTACTATTTATATTTTCAACATATGCAAAAAAATCATTTGTAATAACTAAAATTTTCCATGTGTTAACTGTTTAATGAATGTTCACATTTAATTAGAAAAATGAAAAAATAGTTATTCCAACGATTCGCGCAGTTTTATTAGGTTTGATATTTGGCAACATTGGTTCTATCTCCGTCTCTGTTTACTCAACCAGGCGATTTTAAACCTCCATGCTTTTCAACGTCGATCTGTCAAAACAATGTCAGGTGCGGGAAATATAAAGCATTGTATTCGGCCCACGACTGGTAAAAAGCGTTGAAAATTTGTGTCGGCGAAATATGTCGGTTAAAAATGAAACATGTGTGGAAATTCGAATGAGTGAGATGAGGTTAGGACTACAGTCAGCTGTTGCCTTGCTGTCACGTCTCTTTATCGTAACAAGTGGTAATAAATCCAATACCGGAAGTTCAAATTAAACTTGATGTTACATAAAAATTAGGTCAATAAGCGTAATTTTTTCGGAGAGCATTGGATTACTACAAGTGTTAAGTATGTAAATCTGATTATTTTTAAGAATCTGACGGATTCCCACTATTATATACACCTTTGTAGCGACCGGAAATTGGGTTTTTGTATGTCGTCTCGGAATTCCTTCACAAAAAAAACGCAATTTTAATATTTTTCTCTCTGTAACTAGGTCGATAACCGACCCTGCAATTTTACGGAGACGATTATTAATACGAGGGTGGGGTGAAAAGTTTCCGGCCTGACCAAAAGATGGTGCCACTAGGTCTAGTTTTGGAGCGGCGTCCTACAGTATCATTCCTACCGCGCTTGTATGTACAGTTTCACCCCAATCGCTAAGTTAGTTTGCGTTTGAGAGCACATTGCGCGAGACGTTTCCGTTGTTTTCGTAAAAATGGAAAGATTGGAAAAACGTGCTGTCATCAAATACTTCCATTTGAAAGGTTTTACACCAAAACAAATAAAAGAAGAGATGGATTCAGCACTAGGAGACTCCTCCCCATCATATTCAACTATTAATCAGTGGGTTTCTGAATTTAAAATTGGTCGTGTGAGCACCTCTGACGAGCTTCGCTCAGGACGGCCCGTTGAAGTCACAACTTCAGAGATGATTGAAAAAATCCATAAAATAGTGTTGGAAGACCGCAGGTTGAAAGTGCATGAGATAGCTGAGACCTGTAGAATGTCAGCTGAACGTGTGCGAAATATTTTGCACAACCATTTGAACATGGAAAAGCTGTGTGCAAGGTGGGTGCCGCGTTTGCTAACGCTCGACCAATCGAGCGTTTGCTAACGCTCGACGCTACCGACAATTTGGCGCTCTATAGACGTAATCCAAACGAACTTTTGCGTCGATTCATAACTGTTGATGAGACATGAGTCCACCACTACACTCCTGAAAGTAAAGAACAGTCAAAACAGTGGGTTGGAAAAGGGGAACCAACCCCAAAGAAGGCAAAAACAATTTTATCGGCAAACAAGGTTATGGCTACTGTTTTTTGGGATGCGAGAGTTATGAGAAATGTATCAGTGTTGATGGAGATTATGTTGAAAAATAAAGCAAAAAAAAATTTTTTAATATCGTTTTTCTTGGTCAGTCCGGAAACTTTTCACCCCACCCTCGTATACTTAGTGAAGCTCAAAAAAAAATTGTGAAAATCCTATGGATTAAATCCTGGCGATAGGATTACCTTACCCCTTGGAATACGGCGAAAAAATCAGTTCAGTGCGCCTCATTACCGGGAACAGTTATTTCTCCTCCAAGTGATTATTACGATGAAATAACTTTTGCTTTTTTCGGAAACTTGCTCAATAAGGGTGCGAATTCCTCACCGCTGAAATGCGCCTATGTTTTTCAGTAACTGGGACGAATGTTGTCCCACCCGTAATTTCAAAAAATGTCCAGACTGGGACAGCATATGTTCCGTCAGGTGTGAAAGGGAGCCTGAATTAGAAGGTCCAAAAAAGCATTTAAGAAGGGTAAAAACAAGTGAGTCCAATAAACATTGAGGTGTCCTGTCATGTATATTTGGAATGTATAAAAAGAAATTTTCAACATGAAATAATAAAAGACTGCAGATTTATCAGCCTATTCCATGTGTGTCTTGCCACTGTAGTCCCCAATCGGCGGGAAAGATGCAGCTCGTAATTCTCGACTGAAACAAGAAAACCAATAAAATTTTCAACTGTCATATATTTTTCTTCTGGGTGAATGAAGAAAAAGCTGAATAATCCTGAAATTATAACTTTTCTCAGGTTTGAAAAAAATGTGTTGAAAAAACACTTTGACGGGCTATAAAAATAATTTAAAAAGACGTTTTCAACGACTTTTTTAATTCACTTAGAAGAGATATTCATTCTGAAGAAAATAAACTTTGGTTCGATTCAATAGGTCGGTTAGTGCTTTTGCTATCACGCCCGCCAATTTGGAAAAATCGTGAAAATGAAAACTGGAGAAAACGCGCTTCAAAGTTTTCATTAGGAGGAAATATCAATATCAAATATCAATCGCTTCTCTGCTTTTGGTCTTGTATTTTCGAAAATATTTACAATTGGCCTCTGTAACTTTGTAAATATATTCTTGGATAGTTTATCTATCGATTCAAGCAATAAAAAAAAGATTTTTCACATGTTCCAATTCAAGCTCCGGCCTCAAGGGGTCTTCTCACTTTAGACGCTGAAAAAAGGCTATTTTCATGAATTTTTTGGATAGGTTTATATTATAGATATTGATACAAAAGTTGTTGCACTTAATAAATACACTTTCGAAATACATTAAAAAATTATGTACTTATGTAACCCAAACAAACTTTAAACGCGTTTTTCTCGAAACAACGTTTTTCGACGGCTTGTTCATAAAATCATTGAAATTACGGAACCGATCCTTTTGAAATTTTAACCACAAATTCTTTACAACTATATCTATAGCGCAGATAAATGATTTTTTTAATTTTGATATTTCCCATTTTTTTTGCCAAAAACGGTGAAAAAACACGTTTTTTTTTCGAAAAATGTCCGGCGTTTTGTTATTTTTGCATATATAAAAAGTCGTATGATATCCGCTTAGCCATTAACGGGGTCCTCTAGTTTCTCGGGTCGAAAAAATCGATTTTTTTTTCATGAATCACATCTACAGCATGTGTAGAAAATGTGTGCCAAAGGATTTTTCGATATTCGAAGTGGTTCACAAGTATAAATCACATGCGCGAACTTTCAAACGCGTTTTTCTCGAAACACCATTTTTCGAAACGGTGACCACGATATTTCAGAAACTACTGCACCGATCTTGTTCAAATTTATACAGCATCTTTAATATGTTATAAGCCAGCGATTGAACTAGGATTATCATGATTGCTTCGATAGTTTTTTTTGTACGAGCGAAAAACTTAAGAAAAAATGAGTAAAAAATAGAATGTAATTTTCAAAAGTGTATAAAAAAGTCAATTTTTGTAATTTAGAATTCACTCTAGTTCAATCGCTAGTCTTAAATATGAAGATTAAAATGCCGTTTGGTTTTTTGATTTCGGATAAGCAGAACAGCCGCAATCTTGGTCACCGTCAAGCACCTCTTTTACTTGATGTCTTCCTGTCGGCCACTATAACGTTTATTCTATTATATATTTTGACTTCAAAAAATTTGTAAAGCTTATTTAAATATTAATAAAGATTATGCAAAAACAATGAGATTGATTATTTCGATGCTTTGCCCGTAAAAAATTATTGAAAAAGCCGTAAAAAAACAGCCGAGAAATTAGAGGACCCCGTTAACATACTGAATCTAAAATTCAGTATGTTAATGGCTATTAACATTGATTTTTTTGTTTCGGATGATCCATCTCCGAGATTTCATCGACAGCGCAGACCTACCATTTTTTAGGACATTTTTTTAACTACCATTTTCGTCTATAAATAGTGGCTTGAATAAATAAAAAACAATTTTTTCATGTGTTTCGAAAGTGTATTTATTAAGAGTAACAAGTTTTATATCAATATCAATAATATAAACCTATCAAATAAATTCATGAAAATAGTATTATTTGAGCGTTTATAGAGAGAAGATCCCTTAAATTTGAGTATTGTGCCCTAGTTATTAGCTGACTGAAATTTCAATAGAATCCGAGCAAATCCAAAAGTTTAAGTAGCCTCGCCGCCAGACGAAAAATCTTTCTTATATTTTCGTGATTTCTGGATCAATATTTGTTACACGCCTGTTATACAAGTTTTTCTTTTCATACGTAAGAGCGTACAGAAAAAAAAGAAAACGATGGTGAGAAAGACGCGAAGATAATTGGCGATTCAACACTCTCTTGGCGGCGAGTGAGCAGCGGGAGACGTGTGCTCTTTAGCACTTCGCAAGATTGCGAGAGGTGTTTGGTCTTCTCTCTGTTCGGTTCAATGGCACTCGTACGTGGTGACTGCTCGCCGTTGCAACTTCATACCGTTGTGTATAGAGCTTCGCGTATAGAGAGTAAACCGCGACGTGACTCACGAGGCCCATCTTCGCGAAAACGTTCACCGAAACGAATGTCACGAGTTTATAAATAAAATTTTCTCACCCCGACTATTCTCGATCAATATTCTTTTCGATAATTTTCGCTTTATATTTCACGAAACGTTCCTTCTTCCGCTCGGCTCCGACCAAATTTCTCACAAATATTTGTATTATGCGCTGTATTTGTATTTGCATTCTTTTCGAACGAGTTTGACCAGTTTTGCTTGCTCAATTTGGGAGGAAAGGAAACGTAAAGGGAATGACGGCGTTTCGGGCTGAGCTTTGGCGACGTTCCACGGTGTGCAAAGAAGGGACGGTGAAGTTTGCATCGTTGGAAGGCAACGATTTTTTTTTCATTTGCCATTCTTCATACGCTGATCCAAAGCCTTTTGTGCAAATCGAGGTCGTAAATCTCTACTAATAACACGTAAAAGCATTTGAATAACTTTCGGAGCCAAAGAAATCAAACAATCGGAAATAATTATTTTTCGTTGCATTCCAACGATGCAAACTCGTGATGTTGAAGTACGCATCGTTGGAATGCAACGAAAAAGATTTTTTTTTCCCAAATTTCCTTTGGCAGATTCGAGCTACGAAAATCACGTGAACTTTTTTGAGGATTCTGTTTTAGCAATCCACAAAAAATCTGCAGAATATGATTGTGGATAACAATGAAAATAATGAAAAGAATTTTCGTTGCAATCCAATGATGGAAACTTCAAGCCTATGTAAACTTGAACATCACGATGTTGGAGTTTGCATCGTTGGAATGCAACGGAAATTTATTCAAGGGGTGAGATGCAGTCAGAGGCATGAAAAAACCAGCATTTTCAATAATTTTTTTTTTATAGCAATTAAGTTTGTTTTACAAAAGTGGTTACACAGACTTGTTATGTTATATTTCAACTTGACTTGTACAAATTTTCAAAGAAAAATATTGATTGTTTATAAAAATATCGCCATCTTTGTCGGACCCCCTTCGACATGTAGTGCTTTGCGGTGACCATCATAAAATTTTACTGGATCATCTGAAATAAAAAAAACCAAAAACAATCATTAGTTTAATAATAAATCCAGTCTTTCATCGAAGCTTTTTTTTTCAAAAATTAACAATATGGCGGCTTCCGACAGATAACTTTCGATTTTCGACCAAAAAATCGCTCGTTTATTGTTTAGAAAAATAAAAATTTTCAACAATAATGAAAATCCTTCGATTAAGGACTAGTTTTCAATGCTATCAATAAGCACACCAAATTTCATCAAAATCCATCGAGTGGTTTTTGAATTATAGTGGTCACTGACTTGAAAAACATAGTTTCGAGAAAAACGCGTTTGAAGTTTTTCGATGTGGATTCGGTATTATATGTTCGTAAAATGTTTAGCTCGATGGATGAAGCTAAACTTTTTTTATGTATTTTGATCCGCTCAATCCGAATATCACAATTTTTTGCCGAAAAGTCGAGCATTCAATTGTTTATAGCCAATTGTTGAAACAATTTTTCAAAAAATTAAAGTCTTTCGGGATGAATTATTTTTTTAAACATTTTGTGCAACTTTTAAACGAAAGTATTCTCTATAAAATTTTGCTAAAGTTCATAGTTTTTGAGTAATAAATTTTTGAAACTTTCTGAAAGAGTTTTCCAATTTTACACTTGTTTTATGTATAGAAATACTAATTAAAAAATGACACATCGAATCATCAGCCACGTCTATACGTTTGCCACGTCTATACGCCTTTACTAATTGTGGGATATCCCGGAAACTATTCATCGGATTGACTTGAAATTTTCAGGGAATATTTTCGAAACATCATACTTCAAGAAAATGTAAAAAAATCGATTTTTTGAAAATTCTGACCGCATCTCACCCCTTAAGGTAGAACGAGCGCGCGCTCTTGATTTCTATTGATTTTGTTCACATTTTAACCGGACATTGTTCATATCATTATGCATGTTTGAGTGAAATCTTAGAACAGTCGACTATTTAGATTTGGAGATAATGGGTTTTAAAATTGCACCTTTCAACACTGCAGGGTCTGCATTGACCCAAAGTCAGGTTACATAATTCGTCGTGCCATTCTATTGTGTTTATAAATTTTTGAACAAAAATTATGTTTAGATAGCAAACAAGTTGGATGTACATGAAGTTTGCATCGTTGCTATCCAACGGTTTCATTTTTTTTTTTCGATTTTGTAATTTCCTATTTTTTCTTGGTCAGTTTGGCTCTAGTTGCTAAAAACATATGGTAAAATGAATAAAAAAATATTTACGGCCACCGGGACCAACCAAACAAAATCTAAAAAAAAATGAAACCGTTGGATAGCAACGATGCAAACTTCATGTACATACAAGTTGGGGAAAGAGTGAAAAAAGTTTGGATTACCTTTATTATTCAGTTTTGCTAAAAACGTTCAGTATAGACAGAATAATTCTTCGTAAAAAATATTTGTCCCCTATAATAAGAAGACATATGGCAACACTACACGTACAACGCACAGTATTGTTCAATATTTCGAGAAAAAAAATTATCGTGTTCCTAAAGTTAAAAACTTATACCATAAAAAAATATTTGCGTTATAAATATTAATATTTTATATTGTTTATGTTATCTTCATTAACAAATAAAAGTGTTGGTTAATTCATAACTAATGATAAACTTTGTTCGATTAAAAATTACTTCCACATAAAAATTTGTGTACCAGTATTATTTTAAATATGCCGCGCAAACTTAAGTCGTTGAATACGTGGAACGATGCGGTGTTGCCATGTCTTAGTATTATAGGGGACAAATATTTTTTGCGGAAAATTATTCCGTCTAAATTTCAATGCAGACCCTGCAGTGTTGAAAGTAGCAATTTTAAAGCCCATTATCTCCATATCTAAATAGTCGACTGTTGTTAACGGGTTACCCCCACTTGTAGCGCAAAAAAGGCATTTTTCATGATTTTTTTAAAGAAAACTACAAAACTTTTTAATCGATCAATATACCATCTTAAAGAACACATCTTGAAGAACTTACAGTAATTTTTTTATTGAAAAATATTCCATTGTTTAGTGGCAAATGGCCGTCTATGAAATAATGTTTTTATATACACGGTTTGCGGTGACCAACATTGCGGCGAAGTGGATCATCTGAAAAAAAAATGCGGATGGATTTAGTCAAATATAAGTATAAACTAGTCTTTAATCGAAGGATTTTAAAAAATATTCATTTTTCACAAAATGGCGGACAGTCAAAGTTAATGGTTCGATTTTAACGAAAAAAACGGCCGTTTTTTGGTTATAAAACGGCCATTTTTTTCGAAAAAAAAATCGAACGATTAAAGACTACATTTTTATGTATTAAATAAGCCTGCAAAATTTCAAGAAGATCGGTTCATTAGTGTTCGAGTAATCTTGGTCACCGACTTCAGAAATGCCATTTTGAGAAAAACGCGTTTAAAGTTTCAATTTCAGTTTACACGGAGAAAATATTTTTTTTGCAAACTTACATAGAGTCATCTATTCCGGGCCCATACAGAAGTATAGGCCCGGATACTTATACTTCAAAAAAATGCAATAAAAAAAAAATCGATTTTTTCAAAATCGCAAGTGGGGGTAACCCCTTAAGGTAATCCTATCGCCAGGCTTCAATCCATACGATTTTCATAATCTTTTTTTGAGCTTCACTAAATATATTAATAATCGCCCTGTAAAATTTCAGGGTCGGTTATCGACCCAATTACAGAGAAAAAAAATTAAAATTGCGTGTTTTTGTGAAGGTATTCCGAGATGACATACAAAAACCCAATTTTCCGTCGCTACAAAAGTGTATATAATAGTGGAAATCCGTCAGATTCTTAAAAATAATCAAATTTACATACTTAACACTTGTAGTAATCCAATGCTCTCAGAAAAAATAACGCTTATTGACCCAATTTTTATGTAATATCAAGTTTAATTTGAACTTCCGGTATTGGATTTATTGCTACTTGCTACGATAAAGAGACGTGACAGCAAGGCAACAGCTGACTGTAGTCCTAACCTCATCTCACTCATTCCAATGTCCACACATATTTCATTTTTAACCGTCATATTTCGCCGACACAAATTTTCCACCATTTTTACCAGTCGTGGCGCAAATACAATGCTTTATATTTCCCGCACCTGACATTGTTTTGACAGATCGACGTTAAAAAGCATGGAGGTTAAACTCGCCTGGTTGAGTAAAAAGAGACGGAGATAGAACCAATGTTGCCAAATATCAAACCTAGAAATACTGCGCGAATCGTTGGAATAACTATTTTTTCATTGTTCTAATTAAATGTGAACATTCATTCAACAGTTTACACGTGAAAATTTTTAGTTATTACAAAAAATTTTTTTTGCATATGGTAAAAATATAAATTGTACAAGTCTCAAGTATGATCAGTGGTATGATTAGTGTGAAACGATAGGATTACCTTAAGTTTTTTAATTGCCTCATTTTCATTATCGTGCAAAAAAATTTACGTGTTTGGGCTGAATATCATTAATAAGGGTCCTGAAAAAAAATTGAGAGATTTTGGAGGCCTCAAGTAGCAAAAAAATGGGCTACGGAACTTTCATTGCGTTCCAGCTATGCAAACTTCAATACCATGAAAGACTTTACTTTAGGTGTATAATATTTCATTCGGACGCATCGATCGGACGAGGTTGAGAACTCTAACCGGGTCACAAGGCTCGCGGTGCATTGTCGCCACGTCACTCACAAAGACATATTATATATTATATATATATATATATATATATATATATATATATATATATATATATATATATATTAGGGTAGCCGTTATTTTGGCTTCGGTTAAAAAAAATTAACGTCTAGCAAAAAAACTAATCAAGATATGAAAAAAAAAATCTGTGTAAAATTTGGACGCGCTGGGATAAGGAAAACACGTGCCACCGAGCAGTTTAAATTTAAAAAATACATGCATTTTTTTAAAGTCCGCATTGAAACATTTATTAGTCTCATAATATTAATTAAAAAATCTGGAATTGGGTACATTGATTATACATATTAAGAGTTACAGAATATATTATTTACTGATTTTTTTCCACCTATCACGTACCGCAAATTCGTACCTTTACATGAAATATTACATAAGTAATAGCAGTTCATCTATGAAATGATTGAAGTAGAATACAATTGTTTACGTTCGAAATATTTTCTTGATATTCGGCGACAACTTGAAGAACAAATTGTTTTTAATCTTCATCATAAGTCAATCGTTTGTTTTAATCGGTGATGCGTTTGATACCTCGCTCCGCTATATCATTACAGACTCTTGTTTTTTTATCAATTGCCCGCCCATTTGATAACTCTCGTTCGAGTCCAAACAGATACATCGGTGTCGGGAAAAGTACAATCAATTTTAAATCGTTCAAAAAACGCCATAGATTCGGCACTAATAACGAAATCAATGTCTTTATCGAGCAGAAAAGTAAAGTCTGACTGGAAAACCTGATACCGTTTGGAACCGGATCGTAAAATCGAAATAAATTTGCAGAAACGTAAAGATTTCACGTGTTATATTTTTTTTCTATGTCCAACAATGGCAAACCAACTCGGTCGGTAATACTCGGGAGGTAAAAATGAGCGGACGAAGCGCCACGACCAAATTTCGAACTATTTGTCTGCGCTATATTTTGTATTATCGCCACTACAGTTGGAAAATCTTCTCGCAGGTTCAAGAAAAAAATATCATTTTGAAGCATTCAATACACGATTATTATATTATTATTTGCATAAAAAATCCGCTCCGATAATTAATTCACCGCTTCGATTTCCCGCCACAATGTGGCCAAACCGCCACGTCCGTTTTCAAATTTTCTATTAATTTTTCAATCTACTCACGGCTATACATAATTGATGGAAAAAAATCAGTAAATAATATATTTTGTACCTCTTAATATGTATAATCAATGTACCTAATTCCAGATTTTTTAATTAATATTATGAGACTAATGAATATTTCAGTGCGGCCATTAAAAAAGTGCATGTATTTTTGAAAATTAAACTGCTCGGTGGCACGTGTTCTCCTTATCCGAGCGCGTCCACATTTTACCCAGATTTTTTTTTTTCATATCTTGATTAGTTTTTTTGCTAGACGTTACATTTTTTTGCCGAAGCCAAAATAACGGCCACCCTAATATATATATATATATATATATATATATATATATATATATATATATATATATATATATATATATATATATATATATATATATATATATATATATATATATATATATATATGTTACGATGTTTCAATCAAATTCGAAAAAAAAAACGCTTACTGTCTGCACTGACGTTGTTGAAATTCAGTTACTTCACAATAATTCGAGAAAATTGCTGTGCAGAAATCTTCGTGCCAAGCAATACTGTGAAGGCAATAACGAGAAAGTAATTCTCCTGCATTTCTCTTGGCACTTGATCCTTTGAATTAATGTTGAAGGCGAGGTTGAAGACCCACTTTCCATCTCCCTATATCCCTCAAACGATTACTCGTGACGTCTTTCTCACGGTTGAGACGTATTTATTTCCATTTGAAGGTAGATGATTCTTTGTGAGAGAGTTGCGCCAAAAGTGGCAAGGCCTGAAGAACGTATTGCGGGAAGAGAGGTCAGATGACAGTCAGACAAAAAGTCAACGTTCCTCTCCCAATTAACTGATTATTCGAATAGAAAATTAAGCGGACGATGACCGGTGATAAAATCAATTAGCACTAATCGTCACGTTCATAACGAAACGTCAAGAAGGCACAATGATCGGTGTAACGTTGCGATAAAAATTAAGGCCTTAGGCCACAGTAACGGGTATGAAATCATGGGCGCATTTAACAATTTTTTTTCGTATGAAAAAGTGATTCACTCATAAAATTAATTACACATCTATTGAGTATGAATATCAAGCTGTTAGAAAATAATTTTTTTTTTTCGATATGCAAAATGGCCAATCACAAATATTTTTTTTGTTGTCTTTTTTTAAGCGCTCCGCGGCGTGACATTTAGCATCCACAATTTTTGACCTAGAACAAAAAACAAAAATTCTCGTCAATCTACATTAGAATACCTAGAGAAGTACGTACGGAATTTAAAAAATATTGTTTTATTCCAAAGTTGTAGGTATTTGAACTTAAGAAATGAATTTTCAGTGAAAAATTTCGTTATAACTGCTCATAAACTGCTCATAAAATGAAAAGTTTTCGATTAATTAGAAATTCCGTACGTACTTCTCTGCGAAATGCAATTAGGAACATAACTTTTAAACGTGAAGTAAATCGAGTGAAAATTGTTGAAGATATTTGTCACGCCAATTGGAAAAAAGCTGTTTCGAAAAGTTTCGAGTAGGCGGCCATTTTGTACATCGGAAAAAAATTCTAACAGCTTGATTTTCATACTAAATAGATGTGTAATTAATTTTATGGGCAAAAAATTGTTAAATTCGCACATGATTTTATACCCGTTACTCTGGCCTAAGGTCTTAACCCCCCTTAGAAGTAAATTTCAAAATAAATAATCGATGTGAGAGTACTCTGAGATTTTGGTAAAATAAAAGCTCAGATATTGGGTAATATTAGGTTGGTAAGAAAGTCTTAAAATGCTTTTTATTTTATTGATGATGAAAATGCTTTTTTCATTTTATTGATAATTAAAATGCTTTTTTTATTTTATTGATGATTAAAATGCTTTTTTTTTAAATTTTATTGATGATTAAAATGCTTTTTTATTTTATTTTTTGTGATAAAACGCAGACACTTTCTTGTCAACTCAATACAATACAAGAATAAAATGATCTCCGTAGAGAGAAAACTCTGACACGAGTCCCACCTTCACAAAGACCTCTTCGGCGCCAAGGCGCGATAAGCGAAGACTTAAACGTCGATCGTTCACCGGAAATGAAATTCCTGGAGTGCGAGTAATCATTTCCGTTTTAAAGGGCATAATCTTCTCAGGTATAGATCATTTACAATCGTGCTTCGCCACAATATATCAGTCTCGAATCCTTCTATAAAAATTAGTGTTACACTCTGTTCACTTTTAATATGGTTAAAAAAATGAGGTGGAGATGAGGTGTAAATGACGTGGATATATTCGTATTCGAAACTAATCCATTGGAATTATAAAATGTATCTTTAAAAATGGACTAATGCAACTTTAGTACGTTAACAATTGAACGAATATTTAGTTTGGTTCGCGTGGAGCCTGAATTAGAAGGTCCAAAAAGCGCTTTTTCGGGAATTTTTTTAGAAGGGAAAAAAGCAAGTTAGCTCAGTAATCATTGAAGTGTCTTTTCATGTATATTTAAAATGTATAGAAAAAAAATGTTCAACATAATACAATAAATGACTGCAGATGTATCAGCCTATTCCGTGTGCGCCTTGCCTCTGCAGTCCTCAATCGCCGGGAAAGATGCAGCTCGTAATTCTTGACTGAAACAAATAAACCAATAAAATTTTCACTTGTCATATATTTTTCTTCTGGGTGAATTAAGATAAAGCTGAAAAAATCGTGAAATCATAACTATTCTAAGGTTTGAAAAAAAATGTGTTAAAAAAACACTGTAACGTGCTATAAAAATTATTTAGAAAGACTTTTTTAACGACTTTTTAGTTCACTTAGAAGAGATTTTCATACTGAAGAAAATAAACTTTGGTTTGATTCAATAGGTCGTTTAGTTTTTTTGCTATCACGCCCGGCAATTTGGAAAAAATCGTGAGAATGAAAACAGGAGAAAACGCGCCTCAAAGTTTTCAATATCAATTTCTCTTTTTTTCTCCTCTGCTTTTGGACTTGTATCTTCAAAAATATTTCGAAAATAATCGATAGATACTTTATCTATCGCTTTAAGCAATTAAAAAAAAATACGATTTTTCGGAACTTCTAATTCAAATAGTTGATTTTCATGATTTTTTTTCTTAAAGTAAAGATTTCTTCTTCATTTTTGAGACTTAGGGTGTTTTATTACTACTTTTTGTTGTTACATGGTATTTTTCATTATTAATCTTTAAAAGTGGCGGAGGTATGTCATAGATGGCGTGACACGAGCGCCGGCGGGATTAATCTGAACCCAAAACCAACGAAGATTTTTATTTCATTAACACTCATACGCAGAATATGAACCAAGAAGAAGTGAGAAATGTTGAAAATCGATTAAATGGTAAGCTATGAAACAAAAAAAATTAATTTTCCGAAAAATGGCTACATTTTGCAATAAAAAAATTATTATTATTTTTTTTTTTCAATAGCATTTAGGGTCATGGTTTAGACAATAAGGTTAGAAATATCCATCTCAAATTTCATCAGAACCGGTCGATTAGTTTTTTTTAGCTATACGCCAGTTATGACGTTGAAGTTCGCATCGTTGGAACGCAACGGGAATTCATTTTTTTTCGATTGCAGTATTTTTTTGCCGGCTTTGACCTACAAAAATCACTTTAACGTTTTTCACGATTCTCATTAAAAACCTACAACGCAAATTAGCTAGAAAATATTTTCCTTAATAGAGCAAAATTTTTCGTCACACCGACGCAAAAGGTCTCGGGGATATGTTAAGGGGTCTGGAAAAATATGAGGAAAAGATGAGGATGGAAGTTAACATTAAGAAAACGAAGATAATCATTTTTAAAAGGGGGGGGGGGCTAAAAACGGAGAAGAATGGAAGTTCAGAGGGGAAACACTGGAAGTCGTGAAAGAGTTTAAATACCTAGGATTCTGGTTCTCAGCAAACAACTCAATGAAAAGGCACCTACAAGTTGTGGCAGCAAAGGCAAGGAAGGCAGCGAATGCGGTGTGGGGCCTGATGAAAAGAGCAAGGGTGGACAACCTGAAATATAGACTCCAGCTGATGGACTCGATGGTAAAAGCAGGGGCGCTATATGGGGTGGAGGTGTGGGGATGGAGGAGAAGGGAGGAAATGGAAAAGATGCAAGGGAGATTTATAAAAATGTCACTGGGTTTAACGAGAAACACACCGGACTACCTCTGGAAGATGGAGGCTGACAAGAGGAGCATTGAAGTGGAAGCTAGGCGGAGAGCGAGCAACTACTTGTTACGAATTGTGGAAATGGACGAGGACAGATGGCCAAAAATCTGCCTAAAGGAGGAACTCAGGAACATAAAAAATGGGAACGAATCAAGATGGGGAAGGGAGTTAAGGACGGCGATGGAGGAGGCAGGAGACGGGAGGATCCTGGAATTAATAAGGAATAATGGAGACAAAGTGGCGATCAGAGACATCCTGAAGGAAGGAATAGAGATAAAAAGAGATCAGGACATACAGAAGGATTGGGGGGGAATTGACAAATCTTCATTCTGATTTTTCGTCACACTCCAACGATGCAAACTTTAGCAACGTCGCCAGTTTTGAAAACCCAAAAGTAGCAATGAAACCTACCCTAAGTCTCAAAAATGGTGAAGAAATCTTTCCTTTAAAAAAAATTAATGAAAATCAGCGAATTTTTTTCCACCCTTAAAGATATCTGGCCCCTTAAGAATTGTAGTAAATTTCACGCATTCGAGCCCCAGAAATGAGGATTTATCACGTGAGTCACGAGTCCTAAATCTTGGCTAAACGCTACGTATAATTATCGAGACGGCAAAGTTTCGTATAGTTCACTAATCCAACGGGGTACCACATTTCGTGCGTTAAAATTGCCCTCGGTCTGTCAGTCTGGTACGAGACGATGAACGAGCACCGGCAGTCACGTGCGCAGGGGTCGTACATTCGTGACATTTCGACGTGGGGTGCGAGGGTGTTGCACATCGAGTCTGTGCCAATGGCAAAGGCCATCGAGGGCTTCGATCGTGCAATTTAGAAATGGCGAAACGCACGCGTGAAGATTCAACTACGCTGTACGTACATGCCTGTGCGTGTATCAATGGGGTGTGGTTTTTTCTCGAAGGGGAGCTGCAGCAAGGGTTCCCGTTGGGATCGACTGCTGGTACGTGAGGCAATGACTCAGACGGAGCATATTTTATTCACGAGATTAAACACGATACCGAGCATACCCGAAATAAGTGTGATTTTTGCGGAATAAATTTGAAACTCTGATGAAGCAATTCGATGAAATTGTATCAAATGAAAATCAAGAATGACCGTAATTCAATATGAATTGCCATCAGTGTGTTTCAATTTGTTGTATCAAAAGCGTTTTTTTTCGTGAAATATTAATTTACACGAAAAAAACAATATCGTATCGAAAAAAACGACGTGTTCGTAAATCACAATTCTTTCGATGAACTTAGAACTTTTGGTTTATAAACGAATTGAGTAGGATTAGGGAAGGACGGGGTTGAAGTTTGCATAGTTGAAACGCAACGAAATTTTTTCCGATTTCTTATTTTTATTATTTTTTCAAATTATATTTTGCAGGTCGTTGAATGAGTACTATAAAATGTTTGCGCGATTTTTGTGAGTTCAAATCTGCCGAAGAAAATTTGGGAATTAAAGAAGAAAAAATAATTGGTTGCACTGCAACGATGCAATCTTCAACGTCATAAGGTAGGACACCACTGCCCGAGTAGAAATTGTGCTAGCCTGTCTGAGTTACGACCTAGCAACGGGCTCGCCAAATTGAGCTCATACAAACTGACCAGTGGTTGGCTCGCTATGAGCTAGTCATATTGTGGATGTTTTATTATCCAGACCTTGTCTAGTCACTACCCAGCTGATTTTGGTCACAAATGACAAGTGAGGTTATGTGACTACGTGTAGTTCTATCCAGCGAATGACTCATGCCTGGCTAGCCAACTTGAGTTACAGATGGCTTTGCAAAAGAAAAAAATGCTGAATTGGGCATGTCACCATGACCTAGTCAACACTAGCTAACTGCGACTGTGCACCCCTTGGCTAGTCACTGCCCAGCCGATCTTGGTCACAAATTGAAAAGTGTGGTTATGTGACTGCATGTAGTTCCATCGAGCGATTGGCTCATGGCCGGCTAAGCAACTTGAGTTACAGATGGGGTTGCGAATGCAAGCATTCTCAAGTAGGTACCTCGCCATGACCTAGCCAGCTATGCGGCTGTGCACCCTAGGCTAGTCACTGACCAGCCGATCTTGGTTACAAATGGCAAAGTGTGGTTATGTGACTACGTGTACTTCCATCGAGCGATTGGCTCATGGTTGGCTAAGCAACGTGAGTCACAAATGACGGTGCAAATGAAAAAAATTCTCAAGTTGGTATCTCGTGATGACCTACCCAACACTTGCCAACTGTGGCCGCACTAGCCGGAATAAATGATCGGACAAATACAATTTAAGGTTATGTAATTCTAGGCGATTATCGCTCTTAATGTGAACGCAATTGATTCATTGGTCCGACGATGTTATTTACATTTGTTAATCCACCCATTTTTCAATAATCCAACATTGTGTAGTGTAACATATGTAGACGATAAGAAAATTCAGAAATTCAACAAGTAGAACTGGCTCAGTGGATAACGTCATAACTCATCATCCAGATGTCGTTCAGATAAGCGTTGGTCTGAGATCATTTAAAATTGAACCCTAATCAATGAACAACGAAGAATATTGTGAAAGGGTCTAATGATGTAAATAATGTGCAAAAAATCACCAAAAAATGTGGTGCGCAACTAAGTTCCCGGGTTTCACACATGGATGGCGCTAGCGACACATAGTCGGCAGACAGGTCTGAAATGGGGTGTCTGTATAGCTTGGACATCTGTTAGGAATACCCAGTCGTAATATAAACAAATATCGCAACACAACGACGTTTTTTTCTAACCTCGAAAATGTCGAAGCTTGTGCCAAATAAACCGCATTTGCGCGAAGCATTGCTTTTCTGCTTCAACCTAAAAAAAACAGCAGCTGAAGCACGTCGGTTACTTGAGGAGGCCTACGGCGAACATATACCATCAAAAACAACGTGTGAAGATTGGTTCAAGCTGTTCAAAAGTGGCGATTTTGAGACTGGGGACAAGGAGCGCTCGGGAAGACCGCAAAAATTTGCGGACGCCGATCTGCAAGCGTTATTGGATGAAGATGACACTCAAACAGAACATCAACTTGCCGAGGCATTAAATGTGACTCGGCAATGTATTTCGAAACGTTTGCACGCCATGTAAAAAATGCATAAGGAAGGAAAGTGGGTGCCGCATGAGTTGACTGAGAGACAAACGGAAAATCGAAGAGCCACTTCCGAAATTTTGCTTTTGCGGCAGAACAGAAAGAGTTTCCTGCATCGAATTGTTACTGGCGATGAAAAATGGATATATTTCGAGAATCCCAAATGCAGAAAATCGTGGCTTTCACTCAGCGAAGCGTCAACATCGACGGCACGGCCAAATCGCTTCGGAAAAAAGACAATGCTCTGCGTTTGGTGGGACCAGAAAGGAATCGTGTACTATGAGCTGCTGAAATCGGCCGAAACTGTTAATGGGCATCGCTACCGACAACAACTCATCAATTTGAACCACGCATTGCCCGAAAAATGGCCAAAATGGGACACGAGACACGAACGTGTGATATTGCAGCACGACAACGCTCGGTGCCATCGCAGTTCCATCGTCCAGGACACCATAAAAACACTGAAATGGGATCTGCCACCGCACCCGCCGTATTCGCCAGACCTGGTCCCTTCGGACTATCACTTGTTCCGGTCGATGGCGCATAGCTTGAATGGGCTACGATGGCCAATTACGATGGAGTACAAAATTGGTTGGACGAATGGTTTCAGTCCAAAGACGCGTCTTTTTATCGTCGCGGTATTTATGTATTGCCAGAGAGATGGCAAAAATGTGTAAATAGCGAGGGATAATACTTCGAATGAACCATTTTTTGTATTTGTCTTGAAATTTTTTATTTTTGATTGGTAAAAAAAACCGGAAACTTAGTTGCGCACCTAGTATATATAGCTGCAAATTTTTTTATTTAATCGCCACCTAATTTTTTTGTTCCAGTCACTAGCTAAAAAAACTATATCATGGCTAGGTTAGACATACACTGGAAAAAAAATTCGTTCATCGAACCAAAATTCAGTTGGTTTAACAAAATGTATCTTTAAATACGTTCAACTTGATTTTTGATTGGCATAACAAACGATTTGTTAATCTAACTGATAGTTTTAGTGGTGTGAACTGTAGCTTATTTAGCATGTCTGAGCAACTGTTAAAACAACAATATTTCGAGACAACAAAATGCATTTTGCCCATTCAACGATTTCTTTTTCTCAGTGTATTATACAGCCATGAGATATTTCTTTCTGTCTAGTCACCATCTAATTTTTTGTATTCAGTCACTAGAGGATCAAAGCATTACAAGGCTGGGTAGTCAATACCTAAGACGGCCAGCTAATGGCTATGGCTTGCTAATGGCTAGCTAATGGCTTGTGGCTAGACGGTGATGAGTTACGTTTTCCACTCGAGTGTGACCGGCCGAAGAAGGACGTGGTTTTCCGATTTTGTTTTGCCTACTTTTTTGGTCCAACAAAGCCCCACCCTTCCTTAAGGCGTTACCTCCACTTGTAGCGCAAAAAAGGCCTTTTTCATGATTTTTTTTAAAGAAAACTACAAAACTTTTTTAATCGATCAATATACCATCTTAAAGAACACATCTTGAAGAACTTTCAGTAATTTTTTTATTGAAAAATGTTACATTGTTTAGTGGCAAATGGCCGTCAATGAAATAATGTTTTTATATACACGGTTTACGGTGACCAACATTGCGGCGAAGTGGATCATCTGAAAAAAAAATGCGGATGGATTTAGTCAAATATAAGTATAAACTAGTCTTTAATCGAAGGATTTTAAAAAATATTCATTTTTCACAAAATGGCGGACAGTCAAAGTTAATGGTTCGATTTTAACGAAAAAAAACCACGGTTTTTTTGCTTAAAAACGGCCATTTTTTTCGACAAAAAAATCGAATGATTAAAGACTACATTTTTATGTATTAAATAAGCCTGCAAAATTTCAAGAAGATCGGTTCATTAGTGTTCGAGTAATCTTGGTCACCGACTTCAGAAATGCCATTTTGAGAAAAACGCGTTTAAAGTTTCAATTTCAGTTTACACGAAGAAAATATTTTTTTTTGTAAACTTACATAGAGTCATCTATTCCGGGCCCATACAGAAGTATGGGCCCGGATACTTATACTTAAAAAAAATGCAATAAAAAAATTGATTTTTTCAAAATCGCAAGTGGGGGTAACCCCTTAAGTGATGCTGTAAGCATTGAGTGCTGTCCTGGCATTTGAGACCATAGTAATCCTTGCCTTAGCTTTTCGAGAATCCGTGCTCTCGAACAATCGTAAAGTCATTGTTCAAGGGTGTACAATACACGACAATCATTTATTATATCGACAACGTACACCCAGAGAGGATTCTCTGACGTAGGATTCATAGACTTTGGAAATCTCGTTGTTCACGGAGCTCCGTCCATTTGTCCATTGGGACAAGGGGTGGAGGGGTGGGGTGCAGTAGTTTCATTGTTTATACGACGAACAAAAGGCCACTATTCCGCCACGCTTAATTGTTCCTCTTACGCTGCTTGTGCAGCTTTACGGGCCGCATCGGACCATCCCACTTTTCTCGATCTCGACAATGCTTATCCCTGTCTCTTTCTACCTCCACGTCTCCTCCATTCACGATATCTCCACGTTCTCTCTCTCTCTCTCTTATTATCGTCTGCCTCTCGCACTCGTTCAACTTGAATTCCGATGATATTTCCGAGCTCCCTCTCGAGGCTCCAATCCCCCGTTGCACAAATGCCGTCAGACAATCTCTAGGCGAACGAGACGTGCAACGAAAGAGTACGCGAAATAAAGAAGCTCTCGAGGACGACGGAGCTGAAGATAAAAAATGCTAGCTCCGAGTGTGTCGCAATCAACATCCAGCCCCTAATTATACTGGAACATTTCTCATCTGTGCTCTTTCATTTGCAAAATCCGGTAATTCGTGATGAAAACATTTGTCGCTCAAAGTTCGTTAGAAATTGGGGTTGATGTTGAACTTTTTATCACGAATTTGATTATTTGTGCACTTTTTAGTATCATTCCTTGTTTTTTAAAAGTGAAATAATACTGAAAACAAGTGTACAATTTTTGTCACGTGAAATCGTTAATGAAGTGCTGTTGAAGGTTCCATGTTCGGAATGCATCGAAAATTTTTTTTTCCCGTGTTTCTCCGTTTTTATTGTCATTCAAAACGTTTTTCGATAGATTGTAGGCTTGTTTAAAAAGATTTTATTAAATATGTACCTGCTATACAGGCTGGTTTTTTATGTACAGATAAACTTTACAACTAAACGCATATTACATTTGTGTATATGGTAAATTTTAGGCTGGGTTTCGTCAGCATCTTAAGAATTTAGATTTTTTATAGAAACTAAACGATAGAATATTTTTCTGTAGAATAAGATAAAATATATCTAGTTTTGTCAACAATGTTTTTAGGTATGATAGTTATCAGTGGAAAAGTAGGATATTGGCTATGAAAAAAAAAACCACGCATTTAGGTTGTCGGCCTCTCTAATATGGATCTTTGAGGGGGGAACAAAAAAATGGCTGATTTTGATAATTTTTTTTTAGGAAAGATTTCTTCACCATTTTTTAGACTTAGGGTGTGTTTTATTGCTACTTTTATCTGTTACATGGTATTTTTTTTTATCAATCTTTGAAAACGGCGGGGTATAGCACGGTCTTCTAAATTGGTTTCGGCGGATGTTGTCAGACGGCGTGACTCCTAGCGTCGGCGGGATTAACCTGAAAAAAAAACCAACGAAGAATTTTCTCTCATTAACACTCGTACGCGGGATATGAACCAAGAAAAAGTGTAAAATGTTGAAAATCGATGAAATGGTACGCTTCGAAACAAAAAATTGAATTATCCAAAAAAGGCCACATTTTGCAGGAAAAAAATACTTTTTAAAAATGTTCAATCACATTTAGGATCGCGTTTTAGACAACAAGGGTAGAAATATTTATACCAAATGTCATGAGAATCGGTCGATGAATTTTTTTTAGCTATACGTCACGTCAGTTTTGAAAATGCAAAAGCAAAAGCCAAAAGTAGTAATAAAACATACTCTAAGTCTAAGAAATGGCGAAAAAATCTTACCCTAAAAAAAATCATGAAAATCTGAAATTTTATCCTCACCAAAAGGTATCTCCCCCCTTAAAAAAAGTTCGCTGTAGCTTTGATGTGCCAAAAAAGAGTTACAATTTAAAAAAAAGTTTCGTTGCATTCCAACGATGCAAACTTCAATATGGTTAAAAAAACGGTACTGTTCCGACGCCAGCTCTTTGGCGTTCCGCACGAGCAGATACGATGGGAGTCTTATCACCAGCAGGACTGGTATCGTGTATACCGTTACTGATAAATTCATTCGCGGTTCCGATAGTGCACGGTATTATCGCACTCCAATGCCTGGAGTTGAGAACCGACGTAACGACATATTCGTGTATTCGGACGATCCGCAAACTTTTAGGTAGTCAAGATACCAACAATGTAGTACTATATCGTCTCGATTTTTAAACATGTCATGAAAATTCTGCGTATAAAAAATTGTAACGATCTGTGAGAATGAAATTGAAGTTCGCTTCGTTGGTATGCGACAAAAATGATTGTTTACATTTTTATTTATTTATTTTCATTATTATCTAAAATCTTTTATAACTTTGGGCCTCAGGTCTTTAGGCCTAGGACCACTTACTAACCCGCTGGATCGCCCCAAAGTCGACCTGCTGGATTTCGCCAATTTTCTTGAGCTTCTTTGGTTGTCGATTTTTGCGATTTTTGGATAGACTCTTCGGGCAAAAGGAATCAAGATATCGGGACGAGGCTAATGGCATTCTCTAAGTCTATCAAAATCCTTTCCGAAAAGGGGGTTATCAATTCCAAATGATTAATTAGCGGCTGAGATATGGCCGATTGAAAATCGCCATTTTCGCGTTTTCGCAAATCCGGCCGGATGGCGGGCAAAATAAAAACATTCGATTTTTGGATCCCCAAAGCCCCCATTCAATGTGAAATTGATCGCTGAATGCAAAAATTCTAGTTCCGCCTGCCTAAAAGTCGATATTTCATAAAAAATACTCCCGAAAAACTCTATTTTCGGCAAAACCTGATAAGAAAAAACCTTTGTATTTTTGCTTATCAGGCTCCTTTTCATATACAAATTTAGATAGCCAAATAAGCATACCGGCATTCTCTAAGTCTACCAAAACCCGTTACAGAAATTTGGCTATAAACAAAAATACTGAATTAACGAAAATACAGATTTTTGTTGCATCGCAACGATACACACCTCAACACCGTTTCGAGATTAAAATATCCCTCGGTTATATACATTACATATCGAAAAATACTTTTTGTAAAGGAATTTCGGGGCAATTGACGATGTGTTACTATTTGATTTAAATTCATACAGTAAATTCTTTGTCACATACTGAATGCACCCTCCAAATTTTAAATGGATCGTCTAAATCGTATTTATAAAATGTACAATTGAAGAAACACTTTTTTAAGCATAGGGAGATGCCTACGTTAATCGCTGAATGTGGTGTTTGAAGTTTGCATCATTGCAATGCAACGAAAATTCTGCTCTATCTTTTAATTTCTTCATTATTATTTCTATCCAAATCCTTTCTTTTCCAAGCTTAGGTTATAAAACCCTAATAAGAATCTTCAAAAAAAAAGAAGTGATTTTTCTAGCCTGAAAGTGCAGAAAAACATTGGACAACACGAAAAAAAAATACTTCCGTTGCATCCCAACCATGCAAACTTCAATACCATGCTGAATGGTAGTTTTACGCACGAAATAGTGTGAAAAAATGTTTAAGGAGGTACACTAGCTTCAGCAAAATGGTGATAGATCAATAAAATTTGGTGAATATATTCTTTAGTATTATTCATGTAGATACAAATTTTTTCAGATTTTTTGGTTGTGCCGTTTTCTTACAAATAATTCACAAGCGTTTATTCTTATACCCGGAATATATACCTATATCTATAAAAACGCTATGCTTATACACGTGAACTTCAATGTTCAATTACTCGATAACGGCACAATGAAAAAATCTGAAAAAAATTGTATTGACATATATAATACTAAAGAATATATTCACCAAATTTTATTGATCTATCACCATTTTGAAATTTTACCATGGTTTAGCATGGCAACATTGTATGAAGCTGGTGTACCTCGTTAAAATGATATGAAAAACTGTCAAATCACTCAGTACATAATGGCAGTTTTATCTCCCTCTACATTATGACAATTAAGCACCTCCGTATGTAAAAAAGTATTTCTTGAATTGGTAAATTTTATAGAAACTATGCAGACGATTGATTTTAAATTTGGAGTGTGCATTCAGTATATGACAAATAATTTACTGTATCCATTTGAATCAAATGGCAACATATCATCAATTGTTCCGAAACTCCTTAAATCCAACTGAACATTGTTCCCGAATGTCGATGAATCAGGAAGCCCTTCATATCTGAGCTGGCGATGAAAAAAAAAAAATGGGTACGACTTTCAGGTACAACCGGTCGCGGAATTGTCGGAATTATCGAGACGCGGTGACACGGATGGACGTCAGGTGGAATTGGCGCCGGCGAATATTCGAGGCGGTACACTGAGACGTTCGGGCAGTCAGCGATTTCATCAGAACACGGTGAGTCATCGTTCATCGAGTCTCGGCACCTTTAACTCCGTACGTACATAATAGCAGTAACGGGTACCGTGCAACAGGCCGTTTTCGTTTTATTTACGTCTCCCCCATTCGCTCTCTCTCTCTGTGGTGACCGGAAACGCACGTGTTTTTCGTGCCACGCGATGATCCACACGTTATTCTTCCCCTCCTTCCTTTTCTCTCATTTACTGTGTGATTCCAATCACACCCGAAAAATACACGAGGTCCCCCCTAACCGTTTGAAGACATTCGTGTGGTTATTTCTTTTTTTCAACTATTCACGAGCCTACGGGCGTGACCGGAAGGGCATTTTCATTAAGTAGCACGTAATAGGGTGATGGTTGCTTTTTTTTTTATCTTAATCCCTCTTGCTCAACAACTTCGAGGTCCCGGACCAATACAATCGCGAGAATCGATCCCTCTGCTCAATCTCTCCTTTTCTGTGTCGTGCACATGCGACTCGTTAAACGTTAGCCGCTAATTAATTCTTCCGTGGGAGAGATCGTACGAACTGGAACCACGAACCAATTAGCCGTTCACCTCCTCCTCCTCACTTTCACCCTCCCCCCTTCTTCGGCTCTTAATGACCAATTAAATAATCTGATCGACTTATGGCGCTGATACCATTCGAATCCGGGCGACCTTCGAATGCCACTTTTCGCCACGGTCAGTTCTCGAGCAGGGTAACATCGTTGGAATAACTCAAGCTTCGAAAGATTATTCCAAAGTATCCGATCTCCTATTTAATTTTCAAATTCGCGATGCTACTTTTGCGGCAAATAAAAGTGGGGGTAATTATACCGGGAAATTAGATGGTCTTGAAGTCTGCATCTTTGCAATGCAAGGAAAGGTCTTTTTTATATTTTTATTCCCTCGTTTTTATTATTTTACATGTTTTTCTGCAGATTCAAATTCTAGACCTCCAAATGAGCGACTTGAAAAATGATCGAGAGTTCTTCGTACACTGAGAAAAAAAAACAATTGATCCAATATCATTGGTGTAATTGAATGAAATTTCGTTGATTCAATTGTAAAATTGTTGGTGTAAATAATCGGATTTATTAGTCCAAACAAAACGCTATTGACTTTAATAACACGATAAAATTAAAAGTTTTCTTTGCTATTGACTAGCTATTGACTTTAATAACACGATAAAATTATATAGTTTTGAATGCATTTTCTGCAACGAACAAAAAAAGCGTTTCAATTCATAACATGAATATTGTTGATTTGAGTACACAAGAAAAATTGAATTTCGCTCGTTTGATTCGGATCAAATTTCTATTGAGTAAATATGTTATTTTATTTTTTTCACCATATCCGATATTGATTTCCAAGTACATTATTCGTTAAAATATTTATATTTTATTTTTATTGAAAAATATTAAGGTAGTTCCTCTGCGAAAATCTCAACCAAAAGTTTACATACCATGTTCATGTTTAAAAGATTGATAATTGGTTTAATTAGTAATAAATAAAATTTAAAACTACGCAATATTGACTCGGTACTAGTAGATAATACGATGGATATCATTTATTGTCGTAAAATATATTTTATATTGTGTTTTTGATCTACCATTGCCAGTAAACTTTTTGCCGGGACTGTCCAGGCTTTGCCCCAATTGTTTTTTTTTCCAGGCTTTGCCAGGCTTTGCACCGAAATTGTGAGGGCTTTTCATGGTTATATCTTGGAAACTAGATGGTGAATCATTCTCATTTTTTTTCACTTTATTCGTGATATCTTACTCTAGCTTATCCTCGTTTTTTATCAATCTCTTAATTTTAATTTTGACGGTAAAATTAATAATGCTCTGTTTGCCAATCATAACGCATTTGTTGCGTGTAAACCAAGCCAACTTTAAGTGTAAATATCTCAGGTTTGGGGTGGTCAAACTTATTCAAATTGCACAGATGTTTGGATAATGTATTGAAGAACATATATGTCAAATTTCAACCATTTCTTAATTCAACTCTTCTGTGGAGGTACTACCTTAAGCAAATGTCTGAATTGGTTGAAAAATTATGCGAAAATGCGAAAAACTTGTTTCTTGCGCATTTGGTTGAAAAAAATCAAGCAAATCATGGCCGAGCACCACCGAAATTATGGGTGTGAGGAAACCCGTAGTTCTCGGAGTAACCGCTAGAAGCCGCACGCGCACTCGTTTCTCGTAATCGTAGCGCGAACCGAAAATCTACTTAAACGCCGGAGAAACTCTAAAGAATATCGGTTCTTGGCCCGTGGCTAAGATCAAAGTGTAGTAATGTACATGAAGTTTGCATCGTTGCTATCCAACGGTTTCATTTTTTTTTTCGATTTTGTAATTTCCTTTTTTTTCTTGGTCAGTTCGGCTCTAGTTGCTAAAAATATGGTAAAATGAATAAAAAATATTTACGGCCACCGGGACCAACCAAACAAAAACGAAAAAAAAAAATAAAACCGTTGGATAGCAACGATGCAAACTTCATGTACATAGTGTAGTATCTGTTCTTATCAGTTGAATATCTGATATTCTCTCCACTATTATCGTGGATGATCATTCTAACCCTCACTTTTTATTTAAGATTTAGAACAAATTGAAAAACTTACGTCTCATGGCATATTTGTTTCGATGCAGTAAAGAAATAATTAATTCTATTGATTATATTTTTGTACACAATAAAAAAAATGTTGTAGCAACCGCTTAATTATTTCATCCATACATCTACGGATGGTATATAGAATGATTTCAATAGAATATAATTTTATTTAAAGGATAATGCAGATATTCAGAGAAAAGAAGAGCTTTTTCAAATAAAATAATATGTTATTTAAATCAATCACATTTTCCAATATTTCATAGTATTGTAACAATCTCATATATCGGTGGCACTCCGCAGCAGCACATTTATTTGGATCAACCAATATATTTTTTTAATTTAGTTGTTTTTTTCTCAGTGTAACGAAAATTTGCCAAAAGATATTCCAGCGGTTGAATAATAATAATTTTCATTACATTCCAACGATGCATACGTCAATTTCATGGAATAATAGGAAACACGTGACGTTGGAGTTTGCATCGTTGCAATGCAGCGATTTTTTTGTTCATTTTTCATTTATTTATATAAGATACATCTTCGTTATATACAAAAATTAATGTTTGTGTGTTCGTCTTCTACGCGTTCACGCATTGTTCATCCGATTGAGTTGTCACTTTGTATAGTTGTTGGGCGCATGCCCGCGAAGGTTTCTGAACTAGTACAACCAATCCTTAAGGGGATAAAAATTGGGAGTGCAATGTTGTATGGGAGTTCCGTCGGTTTTTAAAAAAACCATTACAACTGCTAATTAGTCTATTCGCTATAAATTTAGAATGACTTATGCCAGTTAAAAAAAATTATCCCTTAAAGGGGTTGGAAGGTATTACAAAGTATTATATACCAGGTGTGTAAGTATGAAACCGGAATTTTCCCATAGGTGGCGCTAGATGTCGATGCAGTTACCGACACATCACGTCAGCGGTGTCTTGTTATTGTATTGATATCCGACAAAGATTTCCAACTCACAATAACACGAGTTTCATTCAGTAGCATTAGTTTATTAGAGATAAACATGTCGAGTTTTGTGCCAACAAATTACGATTTGCGGACAGCACTACTTTTCTGTTTCCATCTGATGAAAACCGCAGCCGAATCGCATCGAATGCTTGTGGAGGCGTTTGGTGAGTATGCTCTCGGTAAAACACAGTGTTTCGAGTGGTTCAAACGGTTCAAAAGTGGCGATTTTGACGTGAGGAACGAAGAACGTGGAAGACCACCGAAAAAGTTTGAAGACGCTGACCTGCAAGCCTTGTTGGACAAAGACGACGCTTAAACACAACAACATCAGGCGGATTGTATCATATCATTACAATAAACGTGTTTTTTCTGTACAAAAATTCCGGTTTCATACTTACACACCTGGTATAGTACACCTTTTTCTACATTGATCGTGGCGTGATCGTGTATCGCACAATTCAATATCCACGCTTTGGCGACTAAACAAACAACAACGGATCGGGCTTCACTAATCGCACGTTTCTGGTAGGAAACAAATGAATACAAGCCAAAGCGGCGGATTGTATTTCCTAGATGCGCTGGGAGGCACATGCAAAACTTTTCTCATTTCACTTATTTCGGCAACCATACGATCACGAAAAAATATTGCACTGGCAATCGCATCATCTGGAATTGCGGCAACTCATTTGTATGGTGGCCGAACAGCGCATTCAGCACTGAAATTGTCATTGAATATGCAACTCACTGAGACACCAACGTGCAATATCAACAAAAAATCTGGAATGGGTAAAGTACTCCAATCACGTCAACTCATTATATGGGACAGATGTTTTATGGTGCACAAAAAAAAACATTGGAAGCGCTTCATCGTACACGAGGAAATGATGATCAGCTCCTCGGTGGCGCACTTATTTTATTGTCTGGTGATTTTCGGCAAACTCCTCCGGTTATACCACGTTCAACACCTGCTGATGAACTTAATGCATGTCTCAAATCATCAGTTTGATGCCAACACGTACAGAAATTGACTTTGAATGCCAATATGCGTGTACAACTACAACATGATGCATCCGCTGAACGTTTCACAAAACAATTGTTTGATATTGGGAATGGAAAAATTTCAATCGAAGAACCCACACGATATATCACATTGCCAACAAACGTCTGTAAAATCACAGCAACCACAGACGAATTGATTCACCCAAATATCGCACAGAATTACAAAAGTCAGTGGCTCAGTGCCCGTGCTATATTAGCAGCCAAAAACAACGATGTCAATGCCATCAATTTCAGCACTCAAAACAAAATACCAGGTGAAGTAACAACGTATAAGTCCATTGATACTGTAATGAATCAAGACGAAGTTATCAATTATCCAACTGAATTCTTGAATTCACTTGACTTACCAGGCATGCCGCCGCATGTTTTAACATTAAAAATTGGCGTGCCTATCATTCTTCTCCGAAACATCAATCCACCACGACTTTGAAACGGTACCAGGCTTTCAGTGAAAAAGATGATGAACAATATCATCGAAGCTACAATTTTAAATGGGAAATTTAGAGGAGAAGATGTACTGTTGTCACGCATCCTAATGATTCCGATAGATATTTCATTAGAATTCAAACATTTGAAGTTTCCGGTGCGACTTCCATTGGCAACGACTATCAACAAAGCACAGGCAACTGCTAAAAGTGTGTGGACTAAATTTGGAAAATCCCTGCTCCTCACATGGACAGCAGTATGTCGCCTGCTCACGCGTCGAAAAACCTTCTGATTTATTCGCGTATGCACCAAACGGAAAAACAAAAAATATTGTGTATCCAAAAGCACTTCCACAAACAGAATTACAACACAGACACTTTCTTTCTTTGAGTACTTCGGGTACAGCTAGTATTTATATGGAAAAATATTAAAAACCTTCTTTTTTTTCAAATTGAGCTCGCAAATCTCTGCTAATAATACGTAAAAACGTTTGGGTGATTTGAGCAGCTAAAAAAAATATCGAACAATTGAAAAGAATTGATTTCCGTTGGATTTCAACGATGCAAACTTCAACTTCATTTGGAGGATAACCTCCAGCGCCTATTTTGTTGACATCAAATAACGGTTCTTCCGGAAAAGTGATTAATATTCGTCATTGGATGAACGATATAGAATATTTCTAGTTTTATTTTCATCGAATATTACTCGCTCGCCGTCTCGATAGCCTCGCTCTACTTGCGCTGCGCTGGAGCGAGTTTTGCTGGTGACTTCAGGCCTTTACAGTACTCACTGTAGTGGTGGGGGAATCAGCTGTATCGTGGGGTGCGTAGTGCTCGGAGTGTCTGACCTCCGGAAACAAACAGGAAAGGAACTAAGCAAAAGAGGAAGCGACAAAGATAGAAAGGCACGGGGGGAGGGAGGGGAAGAGAGAATGGCAATGTACGGGATGTAACATCGCATGATACGAAAGACTCCTGCACTCAAATCCAGAACTGTTTGATGTTATGATGTTATTTCATTTTTGGGGCTCAATGATTTTGTTTAGCATCGCGAAATAAATATGATGTTCACCAGACGCAAAAGGACCATCGTAAAAATGACGAAGTAAAATACACAAGGCTATACCGAAAATCAAACGAAATTGAAGTTTACAACATTGCAACGAAATGGTTTTTTTTTTCAATTACCCACGTTCATCAACGAAAATAACTCGAAAGTATTGAAGAATCTTCATTAAGGATGCTACACCTACCTAGCGGCCCGAATAGAATAGCCGAAATCCGAATTTTTGTCTAGCAATCGGTTGGTGGAAAAGAAACGCATTTTTTTCAATACAAAGGTACATATATAGAAAATGATGACACTTTTTTTGCGACGTTTGGTGGTGGACACTCTCCAGCTTAAGCGGTCCATCTGAATCTAAAAAGCAAACGGGTTATTCAAAGTAACAATAAATATAAGTCGTTGACGATCGTCGATTTTTAAAATCATTTTTCTTATCAACGTGGCGACGAATTGAAACTCGAGCATACAAAATCTATCAAAAAAGTTGTCATTTTTACGTAACTATTACAAAATGGAGACCGATTTGAAAAAAAAAGTGAGATCGTCGATGACCTTTAAATGTTTCTCATCATATCTTCTGTAAATTTGGAAACAATCCGTCGAGTGGTTCTTGCGATATAATGTCCATCAATTTTGAAAACAGTGTTTCGAGAAAAACTCGGTTAAAGTTCAAAGTATGCTGCTGCTACCGCTGGCTTGGCCGACTGTTAGAAGCTTTTGCTGATTCAATTAAAGGAATATTTCAATGGAATTTTCAGGGAATATAGCTAAATAGCGATACTATCGAATCAAAATATTTGTGGAAGATTCAATGTTTTTACCGACCTAGGTAGGTGTAGCCCGTTTAAAATCCACAACTTCAAATTGTAAAAGAGTTTTTCCACCGTTTGAAAATATTGCGATAAAAGAATAAAGAATGTACATTGCATACCAGCGATGCGAAGTTTGAAGCCACAAAAATATATGAGCCTTGATTAAGGCGTTAAAGTTTGCATCGTTGGAATGCCGGGAAAATCCTTCTTTTTATATTATTTCTTCATTTTGATTACCATCTGTACTCTTCTTTTGTAGCCATAGGTTATTTTGGCTCATTGATTTCTAATAAGGATCTTCAAAAATATTTCGGTAATCTTAGTAGCCTAAATGTACGGAGAAAAAAAATTGGGCAATACAACAAAAAATAACTTCGTTGCATCGCACCGATGCAAACTTCAAGACCATCCTTGATGAGATATTGAACGCACCAGGAAATTCATAAAAATCATACAGTAATAGGGGGGGAGGAGAGACAATTCTTTGGATTAGCACGACGAGTACAAGCCTCGCGGAGCGAAAGGAAACGGAAAAAAATAAGAAACACAATGGAAGAGGGAGCGAGAATATTTGTATCTACGGAGGAAGGAGAAGGGCGCTCACATTTCCACCTACACAATTCACAGTCGCGTGGTTAAGCATAGTAATCATGTAACGGTATAGACCCCTCGTATATTAGTATCGTAACGTCGCATCTTCACGAGATATGCCACTGTTGGAGTCACTAGCTCCGCACGATATACCAACGCTATGAAAGAATCAAAGAATTTTAGATGCATAGTTACGGTAGATTTCGTTACGAACGACTGAAACTTCTCTTCTCGTCCTCTTTTAAATTTACAACAAAAAATGGTGTTGAAGTTTGCATCGTTGGAATGCAAGGCAAATATTTTTTTGTAGCCCCTTTTTTGTTGGAACATTTAGGCTACAAATATCACTGAAATATTTTAGAAGATCCTCATTAGGGATCCGTAATCCAAACCTGCAAAATAACAGTTTAGATGGTCTTGAAGGTAGCATCGTTGGAAGCCAACGAAAATTCTTTTTCATATTTTTTATTCCCTCATGTTTATTATTTTACAAAATATTTTTATATTTTATTATTTTATTATATTTAAATGCTGGAATAACACATTCTATAAAATAAAACCTTATAAATAATGAAAATGACGAAATGAAAATAGAACAAGACATTTCGTTGCATTCCAACGATGCAAACTTCAAGACCATCAGTTTAGATGATAATAAAAGTGAAGAAATAAAAAATAAAGAAGGATTTTCGTTGCGATCCAAACTTCAACACCGTGAGAAAAGCCCAAACAAAATCAAACGATAAATTCCCTCAGAGTTTCCGCTGAAAGTGTAATCTTAGCTAATTTTTCTTAGAAAATATCGGTCGCGATTGCATCGACGATGAAGGCGTTTGCAAATTAGCGTGAAAGGGTTAGCAAGCAGCGGCGCCTGTCAGACCGATGAATTGTCCATTATCGAGCGTGAAAATTGGCGGGAAAGGGATGGAAAAAGAAATTAAAAAGAGGAAAGCGTTGAATGAGCGACTAATGTCCGGTACACTTGAAGGAACGATAAAGATCAAAGGGTTTTAGCGAAGGAAGCCGCTCCCTCTCTTTTTCGCTTGCGGGTGTTATAGCCTCGAAATATCTCGTAAGAAAGCCTCGACTCGTTTCAATACCTCGGCTATATTCCATAGTACGCAAGATGGT
The DNA here is from genome assembly GCA_944452715.1 of Ophion slaviceki. Taxonomy (NCBI): domain Eukaryota; kingdom Metazoa; phylum Arthropoda; class Insecta; order Hymenoptera; family Ichneumonidae; genus Ophion; species Ophion slaviceki. The sequence continues at coordinate 4,889,182 of OX101785.1, read as the reverse complement.
ATACGTATGCACGTACGCGCCCAAGTATATATGGCCACCGTAAGTTGCAACCGATATGGAAACGGGGGCGACGTGAGCTGGGGCGAGAGCGTGGGTGTTCCTGACGTACGATCGATTTATTTATACTACGCTATATCTCATACGTGGAGCATTTATGGTCGCCTGCGGGCAAAAGTAGGGAAACCATATTGAAAATAATGGCAATTTCATATGGACCCTATTGAGGAGATTCTCGAACTTCAAAAGTCATAATGGAAACGTTCAATCACTATGGAAATTATAATTATTATGAAAATGGGTTGAGGTTTGGTGGACCAAGTGTTTGATGCACGAGAATGCATCACTTGTGTATCCATCTTATCATTCTTGATGACGTTAAAGTTTGCATCGTTGGAATGGGGGGATATTTTTTTTTTTTCATTTTTTTCCTTGTTTTTATTATTATCTAGAGCTTTTTTTGCAAATTGAAGTCGAAAATTGCCGATAAGAATACGTTACAATGATGACTTTGAAGTTTGCATCGTTGTAATGCATAATATTGAAGTTTGCATCGTTGGAATGCAACAAAAGTGCCGCAGCTCAATTTGCGTGGCAAAATTAGGCCTCCCAAATAGCCTGAACTTTTTTCAGGATCGTTGTTAGAAACTCTTAGCCTGAATATGTAAGAACATTTTTTGGATGGTAACAAAAATGCGGCAAGCTTCATGCAATGACAAAGATGCAAACTTCAACATCGTTTTGATGCAACGAAAATGATGTTTTTTGTTTTCCAAATTTCCTTTGACGGATTTGAGCTATGAAAATCAAAAACTTCTTTTTGGATTCTCATTTAACGATTTACAATCCAATTCGTTAATTATGATTGAAAATAATGAGAATTTCATATGGACCTTATTGAGATCATCGAACATCAGAAGTCATGATGGTAACATTAAATCACTATGGAAATTATAATTATTATGAAAGTGGGTGGAGGTTTGGTGGATCAAGTGTTTGGTGCACAAGAATGCGTTTAGACTTGTGTGCCAAACTTGTCATTCTTGATGGAGTTGAAGCTTGCATCGTTGTGATGCAATGAAAATGATGTTTTGTGTTTCCCAAATTTCCTTCGGCAGATTTGTGCTACGAAAATAAAAAAACCTTTTTTGGATTCTCATTAAACAATCCACAATTTAAATCTGCCAAATATGGTTGTCGATAATAGTGAAAATAAGAAATTGAAAAGAATTTTCGTTGCATTCCAACGATGCAAACTTCAACGTCATCATTTGTGAGCTGCGATGCCCTCTTTTTGCGACCGACTTCCTTGAAGGCTAGAATCTCTTCTCGGCTGCATGAAAATCAAGACGGTTAAACATGAAGCTTTCGTCATACGAATCATCTATAACTGGACGCTGATGTCGACCAAGAATTAGTGCCGGCATTCTGATAATTCTTCTGGTTATTGCGACTAGAATAAATTCTGTACACTTTACAGAGATGCGAGAGTCTTGCGCGATGTAATCCCACATCATACGAATGTGGCCTCATAAAATCACCTAACCTCACATTGTGGGAATTAAAACTACTCCGAGTAATTTTTTTTAGTTAGGCAGACTGCAGAGAATAGAAGTTTCCGCTATTATAATGGCATTGAACGTTGCATCGATATAATGTTGGAGTTTACATCGCTGCGATGCAATTAATTTTTGTTAACTTCTAATTTTTCTCTGCACATTTGGGCTGAAAAATTACAGAAACATGTTTTTGAAATCCTTATTAGGATTATAGAGCATGAGGATTTATTATCTATTTATTTCTAATCATAAATTCTTATTAGGATTAATTAGATTCTTTGAGGACTAGTAATAAACCCTTATAAATCGATTAAGCCTTAATAAATAAATGAATTCGTATTTATTTATAATTAACGATTTATAATTAGAATGTTCGGAAAAAGGTCAATCTTTCCGGTTTGAAGAATAGCTACAAATTAGAATCTCTCTTTCTCGTCGTTTTTTTCTCTCTGCGCGCGTATTTTTTTTTCGGCGAAAAAACGTCCTTAATGGCGCGAAACCACCCCACAAAGAAAGGCATGTTACCCCTTCATTTAATTCTTTTTCAATACTTCTACAGTGGGGTTTTCAGCGCTTCACCCTAGAAGAATGTTGGTTTTTCTTTCATTCAGATCGACTTGTGGGTGAAACTGCAAAATCACCCCTCGACACGCCTTTCTTTGAGGGGTGGTTTCGCCCCTTGAACCCGTTTTTCCGCCGATAAAAAAATGCGCGTCTACTAGTTTTCAATGCTTTATCACATATATGAGTTTCAACAAAATCGAGGGTGGATACTCAAGTGATGTTGCTTGTACGTAGCGACTGTAAATTCGACAAAAGCCTGGTGCCCACTTGCTAATTCAGTTGTGCACGCTGCGTACGAATCGTTCAAAGTTTTGTGCATCACGAGCCACAATGCAGACTGGGAGGGCGGGGGCAGATATTATTGTACGTTAGAAGCGTGACAGGCAATCAAGAAAGTGCTCGGAGAAACAGGAGTACATGGTCGAGAGGAGATTCTGTGTATCGCATGTACAATCCGCCGTGTCTAGACTGTTCAGGAGATGCTCGTGTCTTTTGCTCGCTCGCGGGGATTATTGTGCGAGCGAAGACCCGTAGAATTGAATCGTGGGTAAAGGAATCGTCGGAGCGTTCACCGAGGACGAGGACGACGACACAAAAGGCCATCAGCCAGTTGCACACGATTGCCGCTGCTGCAACACGAGTTCGCCAAAAGTTCACTCGGCCTTTTCCTCTCAAACACGAGCGCTTCAATTCTCACGGCTGACACGTCAGCTTTTAAGGAGGTTGGAGCGGTCCAGTTGAGTCAAATGACGGTTTATGCATTTTTTTTTCAACGAACTTTTAAAAAATTCATACGAGGGATATATTTATTCTGTAGATGCTAATTTTTCATAAAACATACAATTAAAGGGCAAAATTATGCATTTTTATATTTGTTTATTACGTCAATAAGAAAAACTTTTCCGTTACTACCAACTTGAAAAAGTGTAACATTATCGATGATTATTAGGAAACAACTGCGTCAGCGAATGTTTCATACAACTCAGAATGAAATGTTGAGTCACTTATAATGGTGCCCATTTATATTTACATCACGAGATTATTTATTATTACTATTAATTGATATTTAGTGTTGCCGAAATACGGCAACTTCGCGGACATTGAGGTTGACAGCAATGCTCTTCACTCGCCAGCCAAGATTCGTAGTCTTTGATGGTTCAATATTTAATATATACGGTTTACGATGGGCAAGATGGGTTTTTTTTTCTCTAAACGTTTGCCAAGGTTTAGTTTACGTTAATCCATTGTTATAAAAGGTTTATGTTGGTGCTAAATAGCAAAAACAATTGCATAACCCGTAACGTCTTGCCCATCTAACCGCACGTAAAATTACGTACATTAAGAGAAGATTCTGCCTTGTTGGGCCAAAAAATGTTCGATATTTCACCAATTTTTTATGCGAAACGTATTAAATATAGAATGTTGATATTTGGTATGTTGACTAAGCGGCCTTTATTGAATATCAAAATATTTTTAAAAGTTTTACAAAATATGGTGGTGGGAGTGGGAGGAGCCACGTATGTCGGTGCGCGGGCGATGACATTCTTCGCTTGCAGAAGTCCTAAGTCCCGGACAGGTGATCTGAAGCAAAAAAATCAAACATATTTTTCCTTTATACAATGTTGTGTATAAGTTGACCTAGAATCAAGAAGAAAAATTGAAAAATAAAAAAATAGTGAGCGCTCGGAAGGAAGTTTTTTTTTCCAAAAATGTAATACTTCAAAAAATTGCTTACTTATTGTCGATTCATATCAGGTGTAGAAATGGAACGCGAAAAACCAAAAGCAGATGATTTTTTTTTTTTTTTCAAAAAATAACATGAAGCCCCACATCTGGGAACCGTGGTACTTTTACTAAACTGAAATTCCAGCATATAATAGGACATGATCTGACCTATCGGTGGTTGCAGGATTATCCATTCATAACAGAACACCCTGTATATGGTTTCAATAGGCAAGGTTTCTTTTTCTAAATGTTCACAAAGCTCTAGTTTGCGTTAATCCGTTGTTAGAAGTGGTTTATCTTAGTGCTAAATAGCCAAAAAAAAATACATCACCCGTAGTGTAGCCCCTTTGCCCATCTAACCGCACGTAAAATTGCACACATTAAAGTATTTTTTATCGCTGGTGTTTTGTGGTGAAGAAATTTCAAAAAATTCGTAAAGACCCAGTATAGTCTAGACAATAATATATATATTTTTCAAATTTAATCTTGGATTGTGGCTAATGCTTCAATCTCCTTAATATGAGAAATCTCTTGTGCTTTCGTTCTTCAATGAGATATCTAATTTGACGCGTATGCAAACGAGGAGCGACAGACTCTCGATCTCCAGCGTACTGTTTCACCCACACTTGAGACGTCATAAATCCATGCACACACACATACATATATATATATGTATGTGTGTGTGCATGTACACACATATATATGGGTATATGGTTCACCAAGTGTCGATAGCCCCACGAGACCGTATAACAACTCGGGCGAACGAGTCTCGCAAGCAAGTTAGCCACTGCCTGACACTCGTAATCAGTCATGTGAATGTGGTTACGTATACATCAGTGTGTATGCATATGAACAACAGTAATACCATATGGGCACATTTGAACGTTCCGCGAGCTTCGATAGACTTTTCAACGGCTTCCATCGCTTACGTTCCCTTTGGATTTAAAATACAATGGTCATCAAGTCACCGCGATACGTGCAAACGATTATTCGATTCTCTCTCCTGTGAATGACGCTGAAGTTTGCATCGTTGGAATGCAACGAACTTCATCTTTATTTCCAAAATTTCCTTTCGTAGATTCGAGCCATGTAAATCACGTCGACATTTTTCAGGATCCTTATTCAGCTCGATGTTGAGTGTTGAGTTGTTGAGTATCCAGTTTTTTTTTGGTAATTGCGGTCGTAAAGTGCCAATAAGTATACGTAGAAACGTTTCAGGGATTTTGACAGCTCAAATCGGCAGACGTTTTTTTTTAGTAATTGAATGAATCTTCGTTGCATTCCAGCGATGCAAACTTCAACGTCGTGCAATCATGACATCGAAGTTTACATCACTGGAATGCAACCGAAGTCAATTTTTTTAGTTGCATTTTCGTTGCAAAAGTTTTATTGGCCGATTTTGACTACAGAAATCACTCAAATGTTTTTACCTATTGTCATGAGAGATCTACGATCACAATTTCAACAACAAAAGAAAAAATCATCAAAAATGGCGGGAATAAATCGTGGCATTCGAACGATGCAAACTTCAACATCATAGGCGATATTGGTGAAGATCTAACAAATGAACACTGCTTATTCCGAAAAGTCGAAAATCAAGCCTAACTTATCAATCGAAATGACGTGGAAGTTTGCATCGTTGGAATTCAACGATTCCAACCAATTTTTCTGTGCTCCACCTGATCCAAATTCTTCGTTGTATTTTTATTTCCTTACTATGACAACGATACCAACTATTCCACAGATTTCGATTGTAGATATAGAAGTAAGAATTTTGAAAAAATGGTCAAAGGACTTTTATAGCTAGAATGAAGAAGAACAAATATTTTGAGCGATTGGAAAATGTGACTTTCCATTGGATTCCAACGGCGCAAACTTCAATCCTATCGGAATGCCTCCAACCAACGGAACAAGTGCCTATATGCGTTACAATTGCAACGCGAGTCAATGTCGGTCTGTGCATGCGCGTGCCGGTTGTCAGCCATATTGGTCGGTCCCGGTTCACGCATTTCGCCGCTCTTCCGGAGAGTGTTTTCGCCCGGGATCACGCGACTCGCCGGTGGCAAAGGCGTCGACGAATATTAAAAAGCAGGAAAAAAAATACGAGGCCGGAAAGTGTACGATATGTGTATATATATTTAAATATATATGTATACGTGCGTGTGTGTACATACAGGGTGTCCTGTTATGAATGAATATTCCTGCAACTGTCAATGATCATGTCCTACTATATGCTGGAGTTTCAGTTTCGTAAAAGTCCCACGGTTTTCGAGATACAAATCATCTGCTTTTGGTTCTCACATGCCATTTCTACAATTGATAACTTTTTTCACCCGGATTGAACAAAAATACTCTCGGTTATTTGTTTTATCTAGAAAAGTTCTCTTCCTAACCTTAAATTTTAAGGAAACTTTATGAAAAAAGATCTTATGCAGAATTTTCATACAAACCAATTCGAACATTTGACTTTGATGGCCTGCGGTGTAAAAAGAGTGCTACGCATATCGTGCCAATTACTTTAAAAATTTGCTTAGTCATTGTCGATTCATATCATTTGTAGGAATGGCATGTGAAAAACCAAAAGCGGATGGTTTTTTTTTTCAAAAATAACAAAACCCAAAATCTCGAAAATCGTGGGACTTTTACTAAAGTGAAATTCCAGCATACAGTAGGACATGACATGGCCTTTCGAGAGTTGCAGGATTATCCATTCATAACAAGACACCCTTTATATGTGTGTGGCTGTGTCCGTGTGGGTGTTCATGTGTACATATGCAGACATCAATATGTGTGTACGTGTGATTTTGTAGTCGAGGCTGACGTTAGTGACACGTTGACGTAG